>ML827421.1:0-22622 GCA_009831015.1 Picea engelmannii | reverse complement strand
TGTGCACATTTTGAATAACATGTACATTTTCATGTGAGAGCATGTTCCCAAATTCCCAGTTGCCAATTTTTTAACCATCATCTTCGTGCATGATCCCTTTTGTTTGTTCCATAAACCACTTCATGATGTTTTCATAAGTCAAAATTGACTATTGCAAGGTAACAAAACAAAGGTCTCAACATGATTGTTCAAAAAGAAACACCAACATATTATGGCCTAGAAGATGTTTTTAGGGCTCATGAGCCATGCATAGGATCCCAAACAACCCTACATGCCCTCTAAAGAGAATATTTGGTGAATGAGTATAATAATAGTGATATTATAATGTTTTTCACTCTATAAAAGGGTATTAGGGACCATAGATATGGAATGAGGAGTAACACCAATATAGGGCCTAAAATATGATTTAATGTCTCATGGGCCCTAGATATGGTCCCAAACCCACATAGGTCCTATAAAGGGAACAATTATCCCATGGATATTTTATGTGCACCAATATGAGTTTTTTCCACACCAATGATAAGTTTGAAGGCCTTAGTCATGGTTGGAGGATGAAAACAAATGCCTTAGGGCATGAAGTGGGATTTTAGAATTCATGGACCATCATGCATCGGGTTTGAAACCATCACAGGGGACATGTATAATGAACCTTAGCCATTATAATCCTTGCACACTAGGGATTCTATTAGGGCCTAATATGGCCCACAAGTGAAAAATAATGTATTTTCCCTTAAATGATGCGTTATGGATTATTCATGATGCAAGAGCCCTATAATATCAAATATGATCACAAAGGGAATATGGAAAGCATCACTTAGTTAAGGATCTCTTAGGACTAATTATGGAGGACAAATTATAGTTGTATATTAGTTATTACATAAGACATATGTATTAATAATATGATTTTCATTACACGATTACAAAAAATATGAGAATGAATATTAGTAATTGTAGAATTTACATAGAACACTAATGTCATATGATGCACATGCACATTATGTAAAATTAAAATTTTTAGGAGGGAAAGTATCATATGTCCATGTTATCTAATGACTTATATCAAAATTTGTTTTGTCCTAAAAAACATGGTGGTGTTTGGGACTCCATAAACCAATTAATTAAATTCATCATTTCCAAATCATTTGTCATTGTGTTTCATTTTGACAATATTTTTAAATAGTTTATACAGACTCATCTTTGATGAAATTGCATGCATTTATAGACCTATTTCTATGGATTCAAAATATATTTTTTAATATAAATGTTATTATTTGATAAATTGCATGCATTTATAGATACACTTTTAATAATTCCAAATATATATAAAAATTTATAAAAATGTTGTTGTTTCCCAATATTTTAATATTTTTCTTGTAACATGTATCATAATTAAAAAAATACATGTCTATGTTTTTGCAATAAAATTTTAACAAACCCATTTTTTTAAAAAAAATAGGCATCGTTGCCTGTTAACTAAAAAAATATGTTGATTATATTAAGACCTTTATTAAAAAATTATTATTAATATAAAGTGAGGTGTGTTTTATGGTCTAGTATGACACTTGGCATAAGTCATCCTAATATAATATTTGAAAGAAAAAAAACATCCCAATATGGAAGATATGTGTACCATCACTATTCATAAATATAACAATTATAAATGTAATTATGAATAATTATTATAATGTTATCAATAAAATAAATGAGAAAATAGCATTTCATAAAAGTATCTTTTATTTTTGATATCTTGTTGGAAATTAAACAATTCACCATGAAGAAGAATTAAACATTATATGGCATTAATAGTTATAAGTTTTTGCAATTACAATCCAAAGTAAACGATTTCATAAAACTAAAGTTAAACATTATATGGCAACTCTAAATTATAATGAGTGATACATCTTAAATTTAATTTAGAAACAGAGAAATCATTATCGTACTTATAATAATTTTTATAAATCAAACAACGACAACATCAACATGATTTGAAAAAACCCAATATCCATATGTGTTATATTGTTTATGGCTCATTGGTGCGATTGAAGGCACACCAGTGCAATTGTTATGTAAAAATGCATCGAGAAGCAATTTAATTGACAAGTGCGTATGCAAACTTCTGCAATTAAATTTTTGCGGAGGCAATCAATCTTTTGTGCCTCTCATAGTTTAGCGCATGGACTCGATCCTCTGCCACTTCCTCAGTTCTCTACCTCACATCTCCTCCTTCGTGAGTTGCTCGACTTTCTCCAAGATATCGTCCTCATCATTCTTGTAGCCTTGAAGTATCTGTAATCCAGGCCCTTGTCAATGGCACTGGACACATCAACTTCATTCACTTTCAAGTTCATCATATTGGCCCCTACTTTGCCATAATTAGGACTGCCAAGCTCTACGATCAGAGCTTCCTAGTGCCCCTTTTCCCTGTTCATCAAGAAATGACCCTAGTGGATGTCTTAATTATAAAACTGTGTCAATATCAAGAATGGCCTAAGTTCCTTATTGTATATTTAATAGAATTTAAGAAGAACATTTGGAAAAACAATCGATGATCCATAAGCTTTGTCAACATGCCTTATCGCTAAACATTAAGTGTTTTCTTGGCCTTGGCTTGCTCCTCAATGAGATCCTCACCCGTGTACTTAATAAGAAGCTCATTATGTTTCTTCTTCTCCACTGCCATGCGCTCGATCACTTTCTCATTCAGAAAGGGAAAATGGGAAACAAACTCTCTCTCTCTCTCTCTCTCTCTCTCTCTCTCTCTCTCTCTCTGTGTGTGTGTGTGTTACTAGTTTCCCTTGTCATGCTATCCCATTTCTTCTGCCACATCCTCATCTTCCTCGAATAGGATTGGCTTAATGGCAATGACCTCCTTGTTCTTTATCATCAACCTGCTATCCCTCTAGATAGACTTGATCCGCTGCCACTCCCTCAACACTCTGGCACGTATCTCCTCCCATGTGGGTCGCTCAACTTTCTCCAAGATATTTTTCTTGTCATCCATGTCGCCATAATAATTGGCATCAATTCTCTTGTAAATCGCATACATAGACCTCCTCTTGTTCACCTTGGTAAGTTTCTCGAATAGCTCTTTGACACCGAGGAGGAATTTCTTTGCCACATTTGTATAAATGGTTTTTGTAAGATTGTAACATGTCATATTCCAGTAATCAATTGTACAAGTGCATCTAGGAAATTCCTCCCCAACATCCAAGAGTTATTCAATAATCCCCCCAAGTTGACGAAGCAGAGATCTAGGTATGTTATTTACAAGAGAATTGATGCCAATTTTTATGGCGATGGGGATGATGAAAACAATATCTTGGAGAAAGTTGAGAATCCTACAGAGGAGGAGATGCATGCCAAAGCATTGAGGGAGTGGCAGAGGATCAAGTCTAACTAGAGGAATTCTAGGTTGAAGAAAAAGAGCAGGGAGGTCATTGCCATTAATTTGGTCCTATTAGAGGAAGATGAGGATGTGGCAGAAGAAATGGGAATGCAGGACAAGGCAAACCAACAATAAAGAAAGTGAGAGTTTGTTTCCCATGTGCCCCTTTTGGATGAGAAAGCGGCAAAGCACATGGTTTTGGAGAAGAAGAAACATGATGAGTGTATTAGTAAGTACACCAGTGAGGATCTCATGGAGGATCAAGTTGAGGCCAAGGAAATGCTTAATATTTAGAGATAAGGAAAGTTGAAAAATCTTAGCGATCATCAATTGTTTTTCCAAGTGTGCTTCCTAACTTCTATTAAATATATAATATGGAGCTTAGGTCATTCTTAAAGTTGACACGATGTTATAATTAATACATCCACCAGGGTCCTTTCTTGTTGAACAGGGCAAAGGGGCACTGGGAATCTCTATTCGTAGATCTTGGTAGTCCTAATTATGCCAAAGTAGGGGCCAAGATGACACACTTTGAAGGGAATGAAGTTGATGTTCCCGGTGCCACCAACAAGGGTACCAGTTGCAAATACTTTGGGGATACGAAATTCCTCCTCATCCTAAAAGAGTTATTTGATAATCCCCCTCAAGGCAGAAAAGAGGAGGTGTAGGTATGCGATCTATAAGCAAATTGACGCCAATTCAAATTATGACTACAAGAATGACAAGGACGATATATTGGAGAAATTAAAGCATCTCACGAAAGAGGAGAGGTGAGGCAAAGCACTGAGGAAGTGGGAAAGGATCGAGTCCATGCACTAAATTATGAGAGGCACCGAAGAGTGACCTTTGTTTTTTCCTCTACAAAGAAAAATCTCCACAAAATTTAATTGTCGAGGTTTGCATATGTAGTTTGTGAATTAAATTGTTTTTCTTATGGCTTCTACTAATGTTGTTGTTGCTACTGTCCTCAACGTTGTCATCGTATCTGATTCACATAAAATCCTTTTTAGGAACATATATATATATATATATATGAAATGAATTTAAAATATAAAACACAAACATATCAGATATAAGGAACCAAACAAAGGTATGTTAAATTTAATGCATCAATCCATCATTTTTACTCGAGCACCAATATCTATAGTGGTGCATTGTGATATATAGCACATCGGTTAAGGTTTATCATACAAAATGAGCCGCAATGCCATTTCACATATGAACTGTGTAACTCGGGGTAATTGGTTCTACGGAACGCACCACTATAGTAGAATATGCTAATGATAAACTAAGTGGTACGCTTGGTTATATGAAACGCATTGGCATTGTATGTTCCTTTGAGAACTAGACACTTTTTAATGGTGCATTGTCTTTTCTGACTCACGGGTAACGGGCGCGTTTTAAAAGATGTATCGCAATGATAATTTTTTAAATGTTTTTCCCGGTGCAACTCACTTAACCACGCCGATGTGTTTCAGTGAACGTAATGCACTGATGCTCCATTTTATCTTTGTATGTGTAGATACCGGTGAGTTTTTCTTATAAAACACTGGTAATGGGGTATCCCATAAAATTAACCAATATGGTAAATTATTATGTATTTTTCTCGTTGTGTTGTAGTACACATGATCGGTGCATTGTATTTATTTGACACACCACAAAGAAAATGTTTTTTTTTTTTTTTAATTGGGCAGTGTGTTCAATTAATAGAATGCATCAGTTCGTTTATCTCAATTGACGTACTTCCTAGCATCTTAGAAATGCTTACAATAAGATGCATTGTGCTGATAATTTGTGAAAATTTGTCTCGATGCCATGCTTTTTACATTATTGGTGCATTGTTTGGACCTAGGCACACCGACAAGTTAAATTTTTTTATACGAACTTAAGTGATGTGATGTGTTAATATAAATGCACTGGTGCTACCGTGTTATTGGAGAAACCTCATTTTGTTTAACGGTGTGTTTTGTTGTCGAAAGCACCAGTCATGGGATATCCACCAAAATGCCCCACAACATTAGTGCATTTGGTTAACATAAACTCACCACCAACCCAATTTTTATGGAATGTAAACATGATGGTGTGCTTTCTCTAACTGGCAACACTAGTGTGATATAGTTTCCAGAGCATCATCATGATGTTTATTAGTGTGTCCTCTAGTATAATGTACCGATGTGATTGTTGGTACTATGGGTACCGCTTTGTTATATTGATTTATTGTTAATTAAGTGGTGCAATGTGTTAAATTATGAACGTTTCGGTGTTATCGTGTTATTGAAGCACCATCGTTTTGTTTAATGGTTCTTTTTGAATCGTAGAGCACCGAAGATGAGGCGTCAAAGGAAACACCCCACAATGCCAAATTAGTCAATATTTGTTCCGATGTAGTTTTGTTAATGGAACTAGTGCATTTGTTTAAAATGGTTGCACCACTTAGTTAAATTTTATGTGTCATATTTTTAAGCGGTGTTCTTGGTTAAATGGAACGACTAGTGATTCTATGTTCGAAAAGCATCGACATGTTATTTATCGAGCATTGTCTTTTATAATGCACCGGTTGTGGGTCGTTTAAGTAGAAGCACTGACTAAGGTAAAAATTTGATGCACCAACGGTGGTGCTTACTGTGAATTTACCACATGATGCACCGCTCTGGGAGAGCCAAATCAAAATGGCGCACCACGTGGAGTTGGAAAAAAATTGAAAAAAGTCCCAAATTTCAAGCTAAATTCAAATTTTAAACTGATGAAAATGCAAATGGGAAGGTAATAAACAAATTACCTGGACTCTTATGTCCTGAGGAAGCATGGTTCCACCGTTGAGAGGAAATGAAAATTGGTGGTAATTTCAAAAAATTGGAAATGTCTAGAATCAACTAGTGGAGCTATCCAACTCATCGAGGAGAACCGGAAACAAGGCGTCCTTGAAAATAGAGTAAACATCAAATCTTGATTGAGATATTGGAAGCACAAGATGAGGTGTCACAATGAGAACCAGTCTGGTAATTTATTTTTATTTACCCATACTGCAATACGCCATCGAACATTTTTACACACCGGTATGTAAGATTCAATGGCATCGGTGCGCTTTGAGATTGTTATTTTTTTTTATAACTTATGATGGTGTTTTTGAACATATATGCATTAGTGCATTATTTCGTAGTTGAGCATCGAGGCAGATGTATCATATAGGCGCACCGAACAAAAATGTCTGCAAACTTTTGATTGTTCGTGTCTGCTAACAACCTCCACTATGAACAATGACAGTGTGTCTGAACATTTGAGCATCAGTGTGGTTTGTTTAGGTGTGCACTGCGTATATACCTTAAATGTGCACTGGAAAAAAAAACTTTGTAAAAACCTTCGGTCGTCCGCTTCCACTAACAACCTCCGTTATAAATGGCTCATGGATAAATTTTTCGAGGAGGTTCCATAAAAACCTCCACAAGAAAATGTTCTGGTTGTAGTGATAATTCGGAATTACCTAGATATCACTTGAGAGGCGCAAGGTAAAGAGAATTTTGTATTATGGATAGGTGTTCAATCCTTCATTGAGTGCACAAGTGTAGTGATAAAACAACAATGTGGAAGTAAAATACTAATTGTATGCATGAAGAAACTTTAAAACCATAAAAGTTAAAAATACTTGGAAAAATGAATTTATTTCTTTACCTACAACGTTCTTTTTAATTCTAGTCATTTAAGATGATAAACAATAGAGCTAGAACAATCAATAATTCATGGAAAAAATGAAGTTGTCTATAAAACTTCACAAAATAGTCATATGTTAATGAAAAATTGAATTTTGAAGGGGATATGCAGGTTGTACATCTGATGGTGTGAATTGAAGATGTGAATTGAAGATGTGAATTCACACCTGATAATTCACATCTTAAAAGTTGCACAAGCAACAAAATTGAAGATGGTGTGAATTGCACTACAATGCAATATATCAGGAGCACAACTTTATGGAACAGGATTTGAATGGAAAAACATGAACAAGAATGATGCCAAAATCGAAGAAAAACTAGTGTGAACGCCACAAAAAAGGCAATCACAGTGGCGCAAAATGTCAAGAACTTAGAAATCAAGCCTAGAAACAATGAAGAGTGGGATTAATGGATCAAACTTTTCGAGGGAGACACCATTCTACCATAGGGATTATTTTGCATGGGAGTTCTAAAACTCTCTCATAGTTAGTTTTTAGAGGTAAAAATAAACAATGAAGGTAAGTAAACAACAATTTAATCAACTACACCATCATGTAGCATGCATAATAACTACAAAAGCATTAAACAAGTGATTCAATTACTCAAAAAGTATACAAACAAAATTTTTGGGTGGCAAATAGTAGCAACAATTTCAATGGAAAAGTAATAACAAATACACTATATCACATGGGGAGAGAGATTGTGATAGATGAGCTCTAATGTTCTCTATATGAGGGTCCTTTTAACCTGTAATAAGGCTCAATATCAATCTTTGGTGAAGTCTAGGAAATATTTCCTTTTATGAATGGTCACTTTCGAGGGAAAAGGAATAACATGAGGGAACAAAAACATGAAATAGGCTTGATCCAAATGGATATCGATGGCCACCCACCTTTTCCAACTGGCTCAAGACAGTTTTCTGACAATTTTGGCAATTTACTATTTTTAGCAGTTTTAACTTTCGGGGCCATTTTGAGGGCCTAAATGAAGTTTTTTCGATATCGAGCTCCTCAATGATAGCCAAATACATGATTGATCCCCCAAAATGAATCTCCTCGATGATACCCTTCCAACGGGCTATCACACGCCTAAAACGGAGATAGTATGCAAAATTTATGACCCCGGGAAGTTGATGTACTAACTTACCCAAACGGGGCCCACATGACTTTTGGTGCTTCATCTCCTAGGGTTAGGTTTTTGGATGTCTAGGGTTTTTGGCATTCTTGTTTATTGTAAAAAGGCATTCATAGCCTCATTGTAATCTTCTTCTTTTGAATGCGCGCTACATTCACATCTCTTCTCAGAGATAAGTCGCCATCATTCCAGCAAGCTTGTTTCCACTGCATTTTACAGTTTCAGCTTATTTCGTTATTGAATAGAAAACCAAATTTATTGTATCTCTATTATTTTGTGTTAAGAACCTGTTAATAATCTGTATTCATTTCGTTATTCTCATAAAATCTAGATGAGTGGTATCAGAGCAGTCTGCTCAATGCATGTCCCCAACAAGGTTGGAGTACAAAGAGTTGGGTCTCGAGCTTGTTTCTCTTGAGGACAAAATCTCTTGCATGCCCAAGCAACCTCTCATGGAAGGAGAAAATAAATATGACAGGACAGGATATCCTTTCAAACTGTTGATTGAGGAAGCCCTCACGCAACAAAGGAATGAGATTATGGATAGTTTCACGCAAATCCTTCGGCGGCTACCAACAGGTGACACATCTTCTTAGAATGGAGGCATTGCCCCCTTCAAGGTACAAATAAACTTCGATATTCCTATATTTGAAGGTCGGATAGACACAGATGATCTAGACAAGTGGTTGAATCTACTAGAAGGGTATTTTTTTGTCCATAACTTTTCGAATAGAGAAAAGATTACTTTTGCTCTCCTCAAAGTTGTTCCCCATGTCAAATATTGGTGGGAAACTTTCTATGAACAAAAGGAAATAGAGGAAACCTCATTATTTTCAGTCACAGCCTCTTGGGAATCCTTCAGGGATGTTATTAAGGAACAATACTACCCTATGGGAAGTTATGACGACCTGTATACCAAATGGACCACACTGCGGCAAGAAAGAGACCAAACAGTGCCAGATTTCACAAATATCTTCCATACCTTGCGCACCAAGTTGGGTATCAAAGATTCGGAGCGACATATGGTTCTCAAGTATCACGGTGCTCTGCATAGATACATCCATACTGAAATGGAATTTTCGGACATCTCATCCTTGGGCGCGGCCTACCGATATGCTGTCAAAATCGAGCAAAAGCTCAAACAAAAGACGTGACAATTTGGGCCTAGGAACCCCTCACAAAAAAAGCCAGGAAAGGGTGGTCCCAACCCACAGAACAAAGTACAAAGCAAAGATGGGTAGTATCAGGAAAACCAGTCCAAGCCGCAAGCAAATAAGGACACCGGAAAGACAAAGAAAGATACCGGGAAGTGGTGCGACTTCCATAAGAGCCCTTGGCATAACACTGTTGATTGTCGCTCAAAGTAAGCACTGGTGGCCGAAGTGAAAGCCTCTGAATCAGATGTGGATTTTGACTCTGAGTCGGAACCAGAAGGGGGAAGACAGATCATTGACGTGGAACCCAGTGCCACCGTTGCTACCACCAAGCTCCAGCCTGGTGAACCAAATGAGCCAGAAGAAGGAGAGCGCCTCTTCCATTCATAGATGTGGGTAAAAGGCACCCTGTTTCACTTCATCGTTGATAGCGATAGCCAGAATAACCTCATCTCAGAAGAGGTCGTCAATCGGTTGGCCTTTCCAATAATGTCGCACCCACAACCCTACACCATTGGATGGCTCAACCAAGGAAGCGATCTTTGTGTCAGCCAATAGTGTCGATTGTCGTATGGCATCAATCCCTTCAAAGACGAGGTATTGTGTGATGTTTCTCCTCTTGAAGTTTGTGATGTTCTTTTGGGCCAACCTTATTTATGGAAACATCATGTTGTATATGAGTCTAGGCCTCGTAGTGTTATTATTACTTTGAACAGGAAATTGTACAGGATACCCGAGGCAGTCCCACCTAGTGTTATTTACTTTATCTCTACTAAGCAATGTAAGAAGGTCATCTCTCAGACGGGGAAGTTTATCTTCTTCATGATTCTCTCTCAGAATAAGCAAAATATCACAACCACATCCAGGGTCTCTGCGACCGACCTCTCCACATAGCAGAAGCAAGTAGATAAGGTTGTGGAAGAATACTCAGATATCTTCTCCTCACCTACAGGGGTACCTCTGCACTACCAAGTCAAGCACCCCATTGATCTGACCCCCAGCGCACCGTTTCCCAATGGGCCAGTCTATCATCGCTCTTTGTTAGAGAATGAGGAGATCAAGCGACATATCCAAGAACTGCTCCACAAGGGGCACATCCACCCCATCTCATCACCTTGTGGGATCCCAATCGTGTTGGTACAAAAGAAAGATGGAACCTGGTGACTCTATATTGATTACTGGCCTCTGAATAAAATCACAGTCAGAAACCAGTACCCGATTCCCCGAATCGACGACCTCCTTGATCAACTCACGGGTGCCAAATACTTTAGTAAGATTGATCTGAAGTCTGGCTACCACCAGGTCCCGATAGAATAGACAGATGTATGGAAGACGGCCTTCAAGTCAAAGGAAGGCATTTTTGAATGGTTGGTCATGCCCTTTGGTTTGACAAATGCTCCAGCCACTTTCATGAGGATGATGGACGATATCCTGCGACCATTCACCAATAATTTTGTAGTGGTGTATCTGGATGACATTCTAATTTACAGCAAGACTTGGGCCGAACACTTGCAGCATATTCAACAGGTTCTGCACACACTGTGGCAGCACAAGCTATATGCCAACTTGTAAAAATGCTCCTTCAGTATGGACAGGGTCCATTACCTTGGCTACATCATTGATCAGCATGGCGTACATGTGGATCCAGCCAAGATCCAAATCATCTGTGACTGGCCAACCCCAACAACACTCACTAAGCTTTGAAGCTTCTTGGGCCTTGCCAATTTCTACAGCAGGTTCATGTTGGGATTCTCTCATATTGCATGGGCCCTCATCCAAATAAACAAGGGTGGTGGTAAGGCGAAATTTGCGTGGGGTCGATCCAACAAAAAGCGTTCGATGATTTGAAGCAACACTTGTGCTCAACCTTAGTACTTTCACTACCAGACCTGCAACATCCCTTTGAGATCGAGACAGATGCTTCAAACTATGTTGTGGGCGTCATTCTCACTCAACATGGCCACCCTGTGGCCTATCATAGTGATACATTGTCAGATATTGTTCATAAGTACCCTACTTACGACAAAGAAATGTACTCCATTGTGCAAGCCTGCCGCCAGTGGAGACATTACATTCTTGGGAAGGAGACAGTCATCCACACTGATCATAAGCCACTGCAGTTCATGCAGACACAGGTAAAATTGCAAAATAACCGCCATCAAAAGTGGTCCACATGCTTGCAGCAATTCCACCTCAACATCAAGTATAAAACATGAAGCACCAATCGCATGGTTGATTGCCTCAACAGACCGCCAGTCGCGGCACTCACCACGGTGCTAGACACTTGCAGTCATGAGACATCTGGATGGCTTCAACTCTATGATACAGACCCTGACTTCACCACCACCTACCAAATGTTGGGTGCAAACGCAATTGTCGATAATTTCCATCTTCAGGATGGGTTGTTGTGTCCTCTGGGCCATATCTGTGTTCCATCAAGTGAGCAAGCAAAGCTGATCTGGGAAGCCCACTACAGTCGGGTGGTAGGACACTTCGGTGTCGAAAAGACAGTGTTGATGCTACAGAAACATTTCTACTGGCTGAAACTTCGACAGGAGGTTAGCAAGTATATCAGGTCATCCACTGCCTGCGCTATTGCCAAACCGACCACTAAGAAACAGGACATGTACACCCCTCTTCCTACTCCTGACAGGCCATGGGAATCCATCTCAATGGACTACATGTCGGGCCTCCCATCCACCAAGCGGGGAAATGACTATGTTTTTGTGATTGTTGATCACTTTTCTAAGATGGAGATTCTGGTTTCCTGCAAGAAGAGCATCACAGCAGAGGCCACTACCAAGCTCTTCTTTGAACGAGTCTGGGTACATTTTGGAATCCCACAAACCATTGTCTCATATCGAGATAGTCGATTTCTCAGCACATTCTGGTCGAGCCTCTAGTCACTACTGGACAGCAAGCTCACCAAATCCACAGCCTTCCACCCCCAGACAGATGGCCAAACCGAGGTTGTAAATCGAATGATTGTGCATATCCTTCACATGTATAATTCAAAGCACCCTCGCACATAGGATGAGAGCCTGCCCTATGTCCATCATAGCTACAATTGAGCCCTGCATAGCTCAACCGGCCACAACCCCTTTTAGGTGGGGTTGGGATTCCAACCATTGGGTCCCATAGATGTTGCACTTCCCCTTGCAGTCACCTCGACCGACTCATCTCCTACTCCAACTGAAGCTGACAAAGCCACCCGGTTAATTGAGCAGATCCAGCACATCCACCAATAGGTTCAGGATATCCTAGAAAATTCCAATGACAAGTACAAACAACAACATGATCAACATCGGGTTCCACATAAGTTTCAAGTGGGCGACAAATTTTGGTTGCACTTGCATAAAGAACGCCTTACAAGACCCCATTGGAAGCTTTGCCCACTCCATTATGGGTCGTACACTATCACCAAGGTCGTGGGGGATAATTCTTTTGAGATCAACATTCCTCCTTTCCTTGGCCTACACCCAGTGTTCAATGTGGATCTCCATCGCCCTTATTTCCCACCATTATTGGACACCTTAGAAGTAGCAGAACAGCTAACACCAAAAGAGATCAACCCCGACTGCATACAACAGGCATCTAATGATCATATCGTGGATAGACAGATCAAGGGCACTCGACAACAAAGGATCCATCTTTATCGAGTCGTCAAAGCAGGGTAGCTCCTGCACCAAGGCAAGTGGCTCACCCAGGGCCAAATTCAGCAAAAATTTCCTCATCTGATGGGGGACCTCAACGCAATGGAGACCATTGCTTCCTAAGGAGGGAGGATTGATCCAAATTGATATCGGTGGCCACCCACCTTTTCCAACTGGCTCAAAACAATGTTTTGACAATTTTGGCAATTTACTATTTTTAGCAGTTTTAACTTCCAGGGCAATTTTGAGGGCCTAAATGAAGGTTTTTCAGAATCGAGCTCCTCAATGATAGTTGAAGGCATGATTGAGCCCCCAAAATGAATCTCCTCGACGATACCTTTCCAACGGGCTATCACACGCATAAAACAGAGATCGTATGCAAAAGTTACAACCCCAGGAAGTTGATGTACTAACTTACCCAAACGGGGCCCACGTGACTTTTGGCGCTTCATCTCCTAGGGTTAGGTTTTTGGATGCCTAGGATTTTTGGCATTCTTGTTTATTGTAAAAATGCCTTTAGAGCCTCATTGTAATCTTCTTCTTGTGAATGTGCGCTGCTATCACATCTCTTCTCAGAGATAAGCCGCCACCATTCCAGCAAGCTTGTTTTCGCTACATTTTACAGCTTCATCTTATTTCGTTATTGAATAGAAACCAGTTTTATTATATCTATGTTATTTTGTGTTAAGCACCTGTTAATAATTTGTATTCATTTCGGTCTGCTCATAAAATTCGGATCAAGGCTTCTACTTATAGGTTGAATTGAAACTCCAATTTGAATTGATTCTCATATAAATGTTCCTCCTTTAGTCATAGGCACCCATGTGCCTGATTAAACCAAAAGGAGGGACAAAAGAATAAATGTTAACTAGTGGTAATGAGATGGGAGATGCAGGCAAGCCTATATGCAAATACCTTTCCACTTGAAGGTGTCATTGGGTATTTATGACATGTTGAAATATTAAATTTACATATTTAGAAGGGTTGCATGATTATCAAATCTTTTATGCATGATTGGCATGAGTATTAGGGATATGCCACATTATCTTAGAAATGGTCTACTAATTTGACTTTGCTTGAAGGTGTATAAATAGTCTTGTATTTGGCTACATTATGTGAATTATATGTGGATTTGAGATAAGTTTGAGTACAACCATGTAAATTTCGTATATGAGCAAAAATAAGATGGTAAGGATGATTTAGTGGTTGAGAATATTTATGCAAACTCCATAAGAGGTTCACTCAATAAAGCTATGGCATAGCACATGAGTTTTTGTGGTATTAAAGATACCCATAATTTTGTTTCAACCTCCCAAAATTTAAATGTTAATACCCCCTTCCAATACATGTTCCCAAATAAAATAACCCCCCAATTTTCATCAATAAATGTAAATACCATTTTATTTGCAACATATTTTATAGAGTTTATTATTTTTAACCCTAATATGTTAGTTATCATATTTTACATACACATCTCATACCTAATTTAAAAAATGTTGGTTATAGTATACTATTTGAACTTTCAATATAATAAAAAATGTTCCTTATCAATTAGATGACCATTTCATCTTTAGATCCCTATGAAATGTTTGGTCATAACAATGGTTTAGTGTATTATAAAATATTTGGTCATAACAATGGTTTAGTGTTTGAGAGCATCTATGCATTGTACAGGTTTCACTCACTAAACCTATGGCATATAAGTTCATGGGGTATTAAAAAATACCCATAATTTTGTTTATACTTCCCAAAATTTAAATGTTAATACTCTTTCTAATACATATTTCCAAATAAAATAACTCCCTATTTTCACTATTATTTTATTCACAATATTTTTTATATCCCATATTATTTCTAACATTAATATGTTAGTTTTAATATTTTATATATACATCTAAATTTAACTTTAAAAAATATTATTTATACTATGATATATGATATTTGAGCTTTCAATTAAAAGAATAAAATTAAAAAATATTATTTATCCTATGGTATTTGAGTTTTCAATTAAAAGAATATTATTTATCCTATGATATTTGAGCTTTCAATTAAAAGAATAAAATATGTTTTTTTTAAATTATACACCATTTCATCTTTAAATCTCTATTATATACATCTAAATTCAACTTTAAAAAATATGGTTATTTGAACTTTCAATTAAAAGAATAAAATATGTTTTTTTTAAATTATACACCATTTCATCTTTAAATATTATGAAATTTGAGATATTTTTATTATTTGTTAAATCTCTATTATGAAATTTGAGATATTTTCATTATTTTTTAAGAGAATTTCATGATTTAGTGAGAGTTTTTTATAAGATCCAAGAACCATAAATATATTATCCAGGTTGTGAGATGCTTCAGTTATATGAAAACAGTGACAAACATATATCTCTTTCTGCATTGTTAACTCTCCCTCACCCATCCCTGGAAAAAAATGGTTGCTAATTACGATCATCCCCTTTGAATTATCATATTAGCATAGCCACAAGTTACTCGTGGCTGGTGAACGACGAAATAATCGAGCCTTGGGCATTAAATAACGGCATAACCCTGTGCATTAAATAATCTACGTGGTAAGAGTTCCAGGCAGGAAAATCTAGCCCAGTAAATAATAGTTGGAGTAAAAATAGTGGCTGGTAAACTTGGGCTCTTTAGAAAATGAAACGTTAATCATTCAGAGGTGGCAATCAGCTAACCATCATAGTAAATTTTAAATATGATTAAATAACATATAAACGGATATCTTTATAATAGTGAAGAAGTTAGTGGTTGAAATCACTAACTAATTACTAATTACTCATACATGGACAAACCTGAGAAATATTCGACTCACATGACTGTGA
Organism: Picea engelmannii; assembly: GCA_009831015.1. Taxonomy (NCBI): domain Eukaryota; kingdom Viridiplantae; phylum Streptophyta; class Pinopsida; order Pinales; family Pinaceae; genus Picea; species Picea engelmannii. The sequence goes on along the minus strand of ML827421.1, from coordinate 6,741 downwards.
AATATGAAGAGGGTTGTTAAATAATTCAATATTCAAAATTTGGATCCAATTTTGCCTTCACGGTCAATCATCAATCACGTAATGGCTTTTATAAATCTGAGAGAATAAAGTTGCAGATCCCCACAGATTTATAAAGATGGTCCAGAAACCACACTGGTCAAAGAGAAAAAGGAAGAAAGTAATGGGCTCTATCTATATCGCCGCCTCATGATAACCTAAAACAGAAAGAACAATGTGGTGACCACTGGGCGCATCCATGCACGCACCGCGAGAATGAAACGAAATAAAAGAATATGTTGCAGAATATATTCATGGATTTGTCAATGATGGTAAAGTTGAATTTCAACATGACTAAATGGAGATAAAATATAATGAGTCATTGGTTGTTTCTTTCCTTCGAGAGGTCCGTCTGTTCGGTCCAGATGCAGATCAGAATAAACTCTGCAGGAAACGATGTTTGTATGATACTGTGAGAATGAAATCTGGAGGTAAGAGAAGAAAAAAAATATTCTTCACGAACAGAATATGATCGTACTTACCTGTGAGAATATTGTATTATCTGTTAGTTGAATCGTTAACGAGTATGCACCTGGCTTTACTGGTTACCCACCCTCACGTTTTCTGTGCTGAATCGTCAAGGAGTATACACCTGGCTTAACTGGTTACCCACCCTCACGTTTTCTGTGTTGTTGTTATGATCAGTGTTATATGAATTATTACCGTTATGGTTTTCTCTTTCTTTTCTGTACCGTTATGGGTTTCTCTTTCTTTTCTGTTTGAGCGAACTATCAAATGCTACCGTTATGGTTTTCTCTTTCTTTTCTGTTTGAGCGAACTGTCGAACGCCGTGTGTGTGATATTGGAAAAGCAGGATATATTTTTATATTTATATTGTTTTATGTGTTCAAGATTTCTGCATCGTAATAATGTACTTTTTTAGATTTTTTAACGACGTCTGCATCGTAATATTACATTTTAAGATATCTTTCCAATTGAGAGAATATCAAAAGTGGGATTGGTATTGTGGAAAAGCTTAACGGAAATTTATTAGTAAATGAAATTTATCAATAGGAAGCTATTTGAACAAATACAATCCATTCGAGTATAAGAATGATATGTACCTTCACTACACTTAAATCTGATTAAAAAATTATAATAACGGTTATTTGCTTATAAATATGATTAAAAAAAAATTATAAAAATCTTGATTTATCCATAAATATGATTAAAATGTATAATAATGATATATATATTTTTTGTTTAAATTATAAAAAAACTATAAGAGAGTTTTCCTTTAAATTTTTGGAATCATTTCATTTTAAAATCCCTACCCTGCTAATCTGATCTGTTCTCGTAAACATATGTAAAATTGAGACCCTCTATTTGTAAATTTTAATATCACACATTTCATTTTAAAATTCCTACCTAACCTTATCAAATAATATCATAAACATATGTAAATTTGAAACGCTCTATTTGTAAATTTTAATATGAACCTATAATGGCTGATGTTTATTGATATCGATTAAATATGAATTAAATTGATATCATTTTTTATATTTTTTTAATTAAAAATGTTTATTGATATGGATTAAGAATAATAGGAAATAGTGGAAATGTAAAGGAAGTTTGTTACTTGAGGTTACAATTTGAAATTCTCTTATGTCTTGTATGTTGAATAATTAAGGGGAAAAAGCAAATTGATATAATTTTTTATATTTTTTTAATCAAAATTTTTTAATTTCATTATTTAAAAAATGCAATAACATCATTTTACAAATGCACATGCACAATTTTATTATTATTAGTTGGGAAAATGTAATTTATACTTTTACATTTAAGGGTTGTGGGATTTTATCAAAATTTTATGCAATTTAAGAATTAAGTATTTTATATAATTTAAGGGTTATGGAGTTTTATCATAACCAAAAAATTTGGTGTGTTTGATTGGAATGAAGGTGGTGGTAAATAAAGTATTAAAATGATCTACACAAATCATTTTAATTAAAAGAAATTCAATTCATTATTTATTAAAATAAAAAAAATTAAATTTTTTATTTTAAAACCTTCAATACTTCTCCTCATTTTAAGGATGGTATTTAAGATAAACTCTAAAATATTCAATGCACAAAATCTGTTAATATAATAGTTATGAGCTCAACATCTTACTAGTTGGAATTGAATTAAATGGGGATGATAACTTCCTCCCTACCACCCAAACTAAACCCAATTGACAAACTTCAATACTAACCAACTCCCACTAACTACATAACAAAACTTGATGTTAAACGCCTCCTAAATCAACAAAACTAATATACTAATCATAATTTCAATAATTATTAACCATTACATCATTATATATAAATAGTTTTATTAATATTATAAAGACAAATAAAAAGAAAAATTTCTACTTAATTGTCAATACATTGACATCGCATCTAATAGGTATGGTAAGGATTTTCCATGGATTAATAAGGCATTGAAAGGCCATGTTTATAAGTTTTTCATTTAAGATTAATATTTAAAACAATAAAAAAAAAAAAATTAAAGTGTTTAGTGAAGTGGTGAATAATACTTAAAACAATAAAAAAAAAATTAAAGTACTTAGTGAAGTGGTGAATATTTGAATAATAAAATTTGAAAAATGTTAATGAAACATTAAAGTTCATTAATGTTATAGGGCAAATAAAAGGAAAAGATTTTCACTTAAATTGTAAATCATCATCAAGAGCATAACATATAATATGGTAAGGCTCTTTGATACCTTAATAAGACATTGAAAAACTATGTTTATAGATTTCTTATTTAAGATTAATACTTTGAACAATAAGAACTTTTTTAAAGGTTATTAGTGAAGGTCTAAATACTTTAGAATGATAAGATTTTAAAATATCGTTAATGAAATGTTAAAAATAGTTTTGTTTTTTTTTTTAAATGTATTGATATTTTTGAATTAAGAATAAAATGATTTAGTTATGCATCCTGAGTGGGTCTAATGGTTAAGAACATGTGTTTCCTCCTAAGAGGTCACAAGTTCAAATCCAGAGGGGGGTAGGGTATCTCTGTATACTTTACCAGTGGTGGAGGGACAATTATTATTATTATTAATAAAAATGTGATTAATAAAATATCAAAGATTTTTTTTTTAATCATTTGAAATTTATATTTAATTAATTTTAAATTTTAATTTAATTAAATGAAGAGAAATAAGGTGTGATGGTACACTCTCTTATTTAAGTCTAAAGAGATATATGGCAAATGAAGCAACATGATTGTCACAAGGAATGCTAAAGAAAAATGGGGTTGTATCTTCTACCTATATCCCCTAAGATCATCCCCCAATTTCATTTCTTAGATGTGAAATTATCACCTTCAAGGTAAGCATTACAGGTGGAAAGGTGTCAAGCATGAGGGATGGAACCTTGAGTACAAAGCTAACATGTAAGAACATGAAACCGGTATGGGAGAGGCATAATGTTATGCCATCTGCTATCATTTCAATTATGTGCAGTGGGATTATTCCAAGCGAGGTTTGGGGAGGTATCATCGAATGAGGGATAGTTCATGAAGCATCGATTCTTTTTTTTTTACAATACCTAGGACCATATTTGGATGTTCCTTCTTTGGTCGACAATGAAGAGGGTTTGTGCCTCTATGCCCGAATGTTTTTGGAACTCTATATTATGAGTAAGTGTTCATTCCTATTGGGGTGAAATTTCATGGTGCAGCAGAATGGTCGTTTTCATTTAGATGCTTTCAAGTGTCTTTGTCTAGTGTTGGTTAGTTAGGAGGCTTTTTTGTACTCTATGGAAAGGGCTTGGTGTTTTAAATTGGTTCAATGGCCTTGTTTTCACCTGGGTTTCTTGTATTGTGTCAGTTGTGTGGTGGTGGTCATGTTATATTGTTATATTGAGGTGACCTTTTCAAAGGAATTGTATATTGAATAAGCCAAGTGTACCGACCTATTGGGGGTCGAAGTCTTCGTTCATTACGCTCATTCCTATTAGTGGGACAGTTCACTTAGTGAGAAAAAAGATTAATCCCTCATTTTTTAGATTTTCATCTTGTTGAAATAGAGTTGAATTGGAACGCCCTTTCTAGTTTTCACTCCTTGCCCAGTTACACACCAATTTTCTGCAGTCACATTAAGAGGTTTGTTGGAGTTTCTCAGGTCATAGCAGTCATCAAATTCTATAGTAGAAATTAGAGGATTCCTTTTGGAATTGGGTATGTAATGTACCCTCAAGATATCAAATATGTTCATAAGGTTTTAAGGAGGCATGAAGAGTCCCTAGTCAACAATGAAAATTCCCTTGATTCCCTCTTTGCAAATATTCATAACATGGAAATGAAATAGCAAGACAAATATGAAAGGATCATGGGAACTCTAAGGGAATATGGAGAAAAAAATTCAGAACTAAAAATGGATTGCTATAAAATAAAGTGTTCCATTCAACACTCAAGCAAATAATACACTTTAGATTCCACGTCTTCGAGACAAACAATAGAGTAGGTAGAGGAAAAAGACAAGGACAAGGAATTTGGATAGAAGCAAAAAGAAGAAATGACAGTGGACCAACCTCATATTTCCCTAGAGAGAAATTTGCAAAATTAACTCAGATAAATGTTTTGTAGTTATGTATGCATATTCAATGTTTTTTATAGGTGTTATAGTTGGCATGCTAGTATGTATGTAGTCACTAAAAAGTTGGGAAAGAAAGTATTAGTTGTTAGGAAAAATCTAAAGGTGTTGTTGGAGGATTTTTTTTGAAACAATAAGCATGTTCTCTTTGTAATTGTTTCCTTTCTGGCCACTATTAATATAAAATTATCCAATCATGGTTAAAAAAATAATCTAAAATGAGAAATGATGTTTGTTTCAAGAAAAGATAATACCTACTCCTTTGTCAAAATATGCCACTATTAGGAACCCCCACATATAAGGTTGAGAATTGAAGCGATGGTTAGTGTTTTACCCTAGATATATGCATAGGTCAAACCCTAGCTTCTCTTGGTGGCCTATTAACATGGTTGGCCATCTCTCCTTTGATCCATAATTTAAAAACATGGTTCCAATGGTGGAGGCTTCATCCCCTGCTATGGTCAATTCTCCTTCCTTCAATGTTCCAAGCATTTATGTGATGATGGCATCCTTAGTTCTGGTTCAATATTCCTATGGTGGTGGCTCTCAAATGTAAGCTACAATGGGGTAGGCCACAGGAGATAGCATGGAAAATGGGTGTAGACCCGACTCTCTCCCCTCTAATGGGAATTCGGGTAAGGCTTCATTTTGTGATATTATGAAAAATGTCTCTCCTTATTCTCCCTCAAAAAAATTGTTGGTTCAGGAGGCTCTAGCTATAACTATTCCAATAGTGAAAGATGTTATAACTAAAGCATACTTTTATAGTACAAATGATCTTGTATGCCACTTCAATGGTCTTTGGCCATGTTTATCCAATCTGCACAACTAGATTTTGGACTTCTATCAATCTAATATCAAAGAAGAAGATTTTATTTACCCATGTGCAAAGGGGTTCTTCATTTTGGTGTTCGATCTTGTAGAAGACAAGGATCTGATATTAAACTTAGGATCTTGGTTCTAGGGGAAATCTAGATTATGTATGAAACCTTGGACCCCATCTTTCGATCCTATGATAGATACTTTATCCTCGACTCTTTTGTGGGTTAGACTTCCAAATTTGTGTTTTCATCTTTGGGGTTTACCCTCTCTTTGATCCATTGGAAAATCCCCTAGAAAATTCCATTACAAAAGCTCTTAAACAAAGAAACTCAACATCACAACATATGCTTGAATATGTGTGGAAATCAACTTTAGCAAATGGTTTCCAGTGGAAATGAAATTGACGAGTGAAAGCTTCTCTTGGAAACAAAATTTGGATTATTAAAATGTATATTTTCGTTGTAGAGTATGTTTTGAAACAGGGCATTTGGAAACACATTTCCCAAAAGGGCCAAGTCAAGTTAGGAAGCTCTAGTGAAAATCAACCTGGTGGTTTGGTGCCAAGGAAAAACATCAAGTGATTAGCAAGGATGAGCCAACTGACTTGGACCCACCCATGGATGAGCCAACAATGGATCGAGAGGAAATTTGGGATACCCCGTAAAAAGAGCAAGATGTGGCACCTCAAGATATGATGGAAGAGGAATATTTTATTCCTCTATATTTGGATCAAGAAGCAGAAATCTCACTTTGTTTTCAAACTAAGACTAGTAGAGTAGATCAAGCAGAAGAATATGGGATTCTAGAACAACCAGAACCTCCAGATAAAGACAAACCAATATTGGAGGGAGTAGCACAAAATTTAACAAAAGAAACAGAATCTTAGAAAACAATAGTAAAGAAGGGAAAACCTCCTTTGGTAGCATAGATAGTGGAGACAAGAAGCCAAGAACGTAATCCAGTCTAGCCATATATCGCTTATGTATTTGTTTTATGTAAGAAATTTGTTAGAACATTCTCATGAAAGAAATACCAAAATGTAGTTGGCATTGACATAAGTATTCTTATTAATCAAAAAATGAGAAGCTAGCAATAAGACTAGCAATTTTAATATAATTTTTTTAGATATATATAATTTTTGAGGTACTTTAAAATCACAACTTAAGGTTATGAATATAAGTATGACTTACAACTTTGAGTTATAAAAGGGGTGTTTTGATGCCCTAGGAGTTTCACCGAGTGTGTGCTCTCTTTCCATGAGCCAAGACGATGAGTTG
>ML827420.1:46622-61624 GCA_009831015.1 Picea engelmannii | reverse complement strand
TGCATTTGTTATTTTCAATGTGTGGTTAATGAATTATGCTTTGTTGTTAGATTATAAAGCTATGAAAAAAATAATAATGAAACAATAAGTAATCGAGGATTTGACATTTTCATTTTTAGATTATTAGTTCTCATTTTTGGAATTCAATTTTGCAAGTTTTCTAAATACAATTTTGGAATTTGATATTGGCATATTTGGAACCAGATTTTACATTTTGGAAACTCCAACTTCACTCAAACAATGATTTTGACCTATCTCTAAAGGGGTTTAGATTGAAATTAGTCCAAATATAATGATGTGGTCATTTTTCCTAGAATCCAATATGTTACTATATTCTCAACGTATACCTACCAAAATAAAAAAAATCCTTATTTTACAAGATTTGATCAGTTTCACAAAAATGCATGCACAAGCTTCATTACAAGTCCAAATTGAGTAATCCAAGTTGCTAAGTGTTTTCTAAAACATTCCAAGCATTCCTACATCATTAGTTGTTCACTTTGAATCCAAAAAATTGTTTAATGCAAAACACCAAAAAACTAACACTTTTACACATGATGAAAATCAACCTTGAGTGGCTCATATAAATGCATGCAAACCTTGAAAAAATCAATGCTAGGGATAAAAATAGCTACTAAGCTAGAGTCAATAAGATTCCTAACAAAACCCCCAAATGCCACGTGTCCCCAAATTGTCACCATTTCTAAGATATAAGTTCGTCAAAATAAGTTTTTCATTAATTTTGTAATTTTTAGACAATGCAAACAAATACCAATAAAATGAATGAGACAACTTGGTAATTGATCCAAATCTAATTATGAAAATTCATTTCCTTTTTCAATTATTTACAAATACATTCACTTCATGCCCTAGTTCCTTTCCTAAACTCCATTGTCATGAGATAAATCATGAGTACTCAAGAACATGGTAAATTTAAACTAGATATATTAAATTTGCATTCCAAACACTTTTCTAGTGTTCTAGTTTCTACTAAAAACTAGATACAACTTATAAAGCTATTTAAATATCCAATATATTTTTGAATATTAGGGATGCTCTTGCATCAGTACTGCACATGATGGTTTGGCATAAGGATGATGATGAGAGAAGAATCATTTCAATATACCTTAGGGGAAGTGCCATTTTCTTTGTGGATGGCACATTTTTCTATCAAATTTCAACCATGGAGTGGATTGGAGATGAAATTCTCAGGGAAGTTTGATAGAATGGGAGGCCCTAAATGTGAATAAGGTTGTGAGGATTCAACCTTCAACACTTGCAAAAGACGAACTCAAATACATTGCAAACATGTTCAAAGGACAAATCCTTTCAAATCAAAAATATTTTTCAGCACCTCTTTGAAACCATTATTGATGGATGCATATAGGATTGGAGAAAGAATTCATAGAGAAGTGATTAATTGACATTAGTTATAGTAAGAAATAATGAAGCAATGGGAATTTGGTGGAAGGGAATAAATCTAGAGTGATCATGCTTTGAGAGGTTTCACCATTTTGTTATGAATTTTCTATTATTGCAATTTACCCACGCACAATTCATCCTATAATGATCTTAGTGAAGTAGAGCACTTCCTAAATCACCATCTCCATAAGGTCAAGTGAATAGTAAAAGATTATGATTGTCCTAGTATCTTCATAAAATTATATTTTTCACCTCATTAATTTCTTTATAATGAAGATGATAATGATTATCTTCCACTAAGACCGACTTTGGTCTATCGGAGTTGCTTTTATGATCGAAAAAATTGGAAATGAAATTTTCAAGTTCCCTTTGATTTTTATGAGATAACAAGCTACGAAGTTAGATTTTATTTTTAAATGTTTTGAAAACATGATCTAATGTCTTTTTAGGCCAAACATTCCAAGAGAAAATGTTTTTCATCCTCTACACTATTCATCTCACATATTTTACATATTTGTTCATTTCATGGTGTTTTAGATCTTGTCCATGCCCTGTTTCATTATGAAGCTCATGAGAGTTTGTTCTTATCTTTGTAATAATTATTTACTTTTGTGAGCTAACAACAATGTAAAGATAATTTTAATCTTTTAATTTGGGGTTAATAACTTCTTGCAGTAATTCAACTTTGTCTATATCTCCCTATCGTTCCATATTTCTTTTTAAACTTATAACACTTTTAACAATATTGATATATTGGAGGGCATCCTTCTTGGCTATTCCCCAATAGTTTAACCAAGAAATCACATCTCTATTTCAATGTCTTTTGAGCCATGAGTGACTCTTACTAATGTTTTAAGCGATGATATGAAACCCATCATTATTCATGTTAATTAGCTCATGCTTATACACTAAGTACTTAATCATAGCCTTACTCTCAATGTGTGGCAACTTTGCTTCTAAAAAGAAGATATAAAAAGGTGTATTATATTTAGTTTGAACTTTGAAGGTTATTTATTATAAATTGTTTGTGCATTTTCTTGATTTTCCTCCATTTTCCTTGGAAATACTACAAACAAACTTCATATCTATATAGAACCAATGGTGTAACAAGAGTATTAAAAATAACATTTTTTTCTTAAATCCAAAATTCTATAACTTTACAATCATTTTCTAAACTAAAATAATATTTACATATTCTATTATTTTTTTAAATATTCTAATTATTCTAATTTTAACATATGTATAATACAATTTGAAAACCCCATATCTTTAAACTCTCTTTTACACTTAAAAGTTGTCTAGTGTATGTTTTGAAAGATTTGTTTTACTCACCACTAATTTACATTCTAAGCATATTTGGCAAAGACCATGGAAAACATTCCAATCCATTAATACTACTCAATTGAATTCGTGGTTGGTCCCAACCAACAACCATATCATCATAACACATAAATTGACACCTTGTTCCCATTGAGATGTAGATTTCACTCAATTCATCATTCTATTTGCATGGCATGTCATTTGATTGAGATGTAACTTTCTCTTAATTTAATTATTTGACATGCAACAGTGGAAAGTTGGAATGAGTTGTCAATGTTATAAAGACATGAGTTGTCAAATGTTATGATTTATTATGATTTATGCTTAACAATCACAAGATATATTCATATTCTATGTATACAAAATTAGTATTTTATCTTTTAATGGGACAAGAAACTTTATTTATTTCCATATGTCTAAATCAAGGTCTTTGTCCTAAGTTACATTTTAGTGTGTATGGAAATCAATTCACTCTTATACACCCCAAACATGTTACTTCAACTTTTGTATTTGTGCATTCTAGGCCCTCCCAAAAAAAATCTCAGAGAAAATCCCTGATTTTATGGTTAGTCTCCCCCATTGGCGTCCTAAGTTAGGCATATACTCGATGACACTACCTTGATTTGATTTTTATTAGTACTGATATACAATAGGGGAGCTCAAATTTCGTAATGGAAAAGGACATTTTGATGAAGTAAAAAACAAAAACTTGAGAATCTAAACGTTGTAAAGTGGATGTGGGCCCTTCACCCTTGGTCACCATCTTTCCTATCATTAGTGATGGGTTTAAACGGTGGAGGTCAGGTGGAAGTTAAAAAAATATATAAATTGATTTATCAAAGGGATTTAGAAATATAATATGATCATCTTAAAGTTAAGAAATGTAATATGATGTTAAAATTAAGGACATGGAATGCACAAGGAATATATACATTTTAATTTATATTGAAATTTGATATTATTTTTATGTGTAAAAAACATTTGATAATTAAATATTTTAATATTTTTCATGCATAAATTAATAAAATTATAAAAATGTAAAATATCACTATTAATGTTTTTTTTTTTTTAATTTTATATTTTTAAATAAAATATTAATAATTGTTTCATAAATGGAAAAGAACATTTTGATAAAGGAAAAACAAAAACAAAGAGAATCTAAACATTGTAAAGTGGATGCGGGCCCTTTACCCTAAGGAATCCATCTTCCCTATCATTAGTGATTGGTTTAAAGGGATGAGAGGCAATAAGTGGAGTTCATGTGGAATTTAAAGAAGACAAAACTGAATCCTTTATGGGATTTAGAGACGTAACGTGATGATGTTAAAATCAAGGTGTTGGAATGCACAAATAAAGATTATGTGCATTTTAGGGTATGTTGAAATTTGGGATTCACTTTTAATTATAAAAAATAAAGTTTATAATAATTCACTTTTAATTATCAAAAATAAATATTATGATAATTTATTTTTAATTATAAAAAATTATGATAATTGATTTTTTATTTATTTAATGAAATGTTAAATGTTAGTTATAAAAATAAAAATGTTGAATATTACTTTTAAGTTTATAATTTTTTTAAATAAGAAATTAATAATTATTTTTAAAGATCCAAAATAATAGAATTTTGCATTTCAAATTCAATTTCAATATAAATACAAAATAATATAAATTAAACAATAATATATATATATATATATATATATATATATATATATATATATATATATATATATATATATATATATATATCAAGTTTGGTCTCGAAGGTTCTAAATCCATTAAAGTATACTTAAATATGTAAAGTGATTTGCATTTAAATTTCTCTTTTATCATTTTTTGTAATCAATAAATTAGTAAGTCAAGTAACTTTAATGGTTAGTTCAATCAATTGAATTATTTGTGCAATGCATGTTGTTAACAAGGAGACCATAGGACACATGTTCAAATCCGATTGAGTCCTTTGGGGTTGCCAGTGGCTATCATGGTTGGCAGTTGAGTTGCCTCCATCCAAATATTTTGGGGAAGAGAGAGTGATCGCATAGGATTTTTTTTGGAAAAAGAAAAAAATAAATAAGTCAAGAGTTAAGATGGATCTTTCTAATAAACTTTGATGTGTAATAGACATATATCTTAATAGATTAGTGGTTGGGATGGATATAATTTATAATTCATTCGATCAAGCATAAATTGGGTGGAAACATGCTATTGTGGTTGGGGATTGAGTTGTTGTCCATATGGATATTTTAGGAAATAGTGGGTGATCCTTTGATGTTTTCCTTGGAAAAAAATATAAGCAATCAATAAGTCAAGAGCTATGATGGATCTTTCTGATAAACTTTCATGTGTCATAAATTTGTGATTTAATAGATTGGTGGTTGGTATGGATCTAGGTTAGAATTCATCCAATCAAGCATAAATGGGGATTTATTTGCAAAAATATAGGGATTATGATATGTAAAGTAAGATGAATAATGTATTAACTCTTTGGGACCATAATTCTCACCATCGTTGTTGGATTTTCACCTTTTGCATCACAACAATCCTCTCCAACTATTTTTATTTCTCACCAGAATGATTTTTTTATATACCATATTTGTTTCCTTTTGGTGATTTTAAAGCTTATTAAAGTTATTTCATTGCATTGTATTAAAGTTCTAGAAGTTATTCCAATATGCCGACACACTCTAGCTCATATACTCAAAGGTATTCTTGAAAAAATAAAAATAAAATTGCCTTAATTTTCTATGACAAGGGAGCAATGATTACAAAGGGAATCATTTGGTTAAGTGGGAAAGGATTGCAACCCCAAAATCTCTCGAGGATGGGGGATAAAAAACATACATGTATTTGGTAAGGCTCTAACAACAAAATCATTATGCAATGTGATCACAAAGGAGAGCCTATGGAAAATGATTCTTATATAGAAATGCATTGCTCCGGGAACCCTCTTGGAATGGATTAGAAAGGAAAAGAAGAGTATAGAAAATGCATCTAACCAATGGAAGGCTATGACACTAGCATTCCTAGTCATAGGTTCCTATCTAGTGTGGAGAGTGGGAAATGGATCACTAGTAAGAGTAGGGGTAGATGCAATAATGGGGTGTGGTAGAGACATATTCCTCCCTGATGAAATCACAGAATGCCTATATGTAATTGGAAGATCTACACTTAACTTGATTGGCAGTCCAACTATCACATCCCTATGGTCTCAAGGCTGAAGAAATGCAACTGACCTTGGTCTAGAAGGAAATTTGGCCCAAAGGTGGGATCACCTTTTAGCATAACTAAAGAAGGCACCTATAAGATTGAAGAATCGCCCGAATGAACTAATCTAGGCTCTAAATGGCACAGGGGGGAATTATACCCCTAGTCTTGGATACTCGATTCTTTTTCGACTAAGACTAGGAGATGAAAAAGGGTGGTGGGAGAATCTCTATAAAGTTAAGGCACCTCCCAAGAGTAAGTTGTTTATGTGGCTCATATTGAACAATAAATTTTTAAAATGGGAATCCTCTAGAAAAGAAATAGAGTAGGTCCAAGTATTTGTTTATTTTGTAGGTGTAGTAAGGACAACATTTCACATTTGTTCTTGCATCGTAGTTTCTCTCATAAAGTTTGGGTTGAGGTTGGGGAGTTTTTGGGTATCCAGAACCTTTGTAAATGTGAATACATAGATACATATCTCAATGTATGGTTTACTCAGTAAGATCTAAAGTGCTTTAGGGAAATCACATTTCTAGTTTTTTGGGGAATATGGATAGCTAGAAATGTTATTTTGTCTGAAGAGAAGATGATTCCCACTTTTGAGCTAGATTCCCATGTTAATGCTTTATTTTCATATTACAAGGTTAATCCCAAGGTTAAACCATAAAGAATTATTTCGGCGATACAGGTGGATAAGTCATTAGCTTGGGTTTTTTTCAATGGGGTTTGTCAAGGCCCAGATTTTATCAGTGGGATTGACATCATTCTATATTTTACAGAGACACGTAGAGTTCATGTCAAAGGTAATATAGGAAGAGGAACAGACAACCAAGGGGAATTCAAGGCCTTGTATTTTTTACTAAAATCTTCTTTAGACAGAGGGATTGATAAGCTCCAAGTCATGAGTGACTTATCTATGGTCATTAACTAGATGAAAGGAAGCCTTCAATTACAAAATAATTCTCTCCTTCCTATAGCATTGCAATTAGAGGAAATATCTAATCAGTTTATTTGGATCAGTTATACTCATGTTTATAGGGAGAACACCAAGAGTGTAGATCAACTCTCAAAGTAAGGACTTCAACTACTTGATCTTTATGGTTCTTTGGAAGAAATACACGATGGTCATCCATTGGTTCTCATTAAATTATTTATAAACTTCTTTTGAACTTGTAATATGACAGTAATGGGGACTATTAATCTACGTTTTGTTTACTTGATAGATAATATACTTGATATTATGAAGGTTGTGGATTTTTTTGGATGTACTACTATGGGGAAATTTTTTGAAGAGATTTATCTCTCGATGATCCATTATGCACTATGCCTAGAGCACCTGAGTATTGTATTTTTCTTCATCTCAAATAAAAATACATTTTTTTCTTGGAAAAAAATAGTAAGAAATGTATATCTTTATATAATATAATGGAATGTTAAATTGAATAGAACCATGATAACTTGAGATCTATTAAGCAACAAGATATAAAAAAAAAATGGAAATGTAAATTTCTACGTGCTTGAAAGATCTAGAATTAAAAATTTTACTTGGAAAAATATTTAGAATAGATTTGATGTTCCAAAACTTAGAATATTTAGAATATTTAGCATTTTGAGATATAGATATAGATATAGTAAAGGATGTTGTGATGGAATATGAATTGCAAGCAAACTTCATTCCCATTACATTTCATAATGAAATTGGGCCAAATACCTCTTCAACATGGAAGATCATTATGCTATAAATCCAAAATAGAATGTTACTTGAACTCTTATCAAATTCTTTGGTGTGAAATCTTCAACAAATTTTGAAATTAAGGTTATTATCAACAATAAAAATACCCTACGAAGGGTTTTTTAGTTTTTTGGGAAACCCTCAATCAAACCCATGTGTGGGATGATTTGTCTCAAAAAATATCTTATAAAGTTATATGAAGCTACCCAAAAATTGATTGTCCCCTTGAATCCAAAAGTGAAGATCGACAAAACTGAGCATAGTTCTTTTGAATAACATGAGAAAATATATGATCTCAATTGATAAAAAATTTACATAACAAGGCTTGAACACTGAGAGCCTATACTTATCATCCTAATGGACATTGAGGTTAGATAGATGAAAATGTCATAACATACATTAGGAAATTCTAGTGAATACTAATAATAATGTAGAATCGTGTTCAAAAGTATCACTCAACTCTTTCGCTACTTTTTATATCAAATTGAAATCGTTAAAGGGTGAATCCATGAAAATATATCCCACTTTTTAGCAAGTAAATGTGTGTGAGTTTGATAAAAAAAGCAATTCATCAAGTATTATATGAATGAAACATCTTGGTTAGATAGATGAAAATATCATAACATAAATTAGGAAATTCTAGTAAATACTAATAATAACGTAGAATCGTGTTCACAAGTATCACTCAACTCTTTACCTACTCTTTATATCAAATTGAAGTCGTTAAAGGGTGAACCCATGAAAATATGTCCCACTTCTTGGCAAGTAAATGTGTGTCAGTTTGATCAAAGAAAGCAAGCAATTGATCAAGAGTTGTATGAATGAAACATCTTGGTTAAGAGTCTGATTAAAATCTTGACCGATTATTAACACTGCACTTGGTTTAGAGTTGAATTATTTATTGAGAGTTTGTTCAAACATTGCATTTGAGTTAATTAAACTCTAGATCAAGAGTTGAACTCTATATGAAATGTTTGAATAATATAATTACGATCTTAGTGTAAAGCCCATTTTTCAGTCTTTTCATTTAGATTTGAAGTCGAACCCAAGAAAGTTGACACCTACCCACCTACTCTCATAATATTCCAATTCAAACAGCTTGTTTGTTGTGCCATCACCTTCATAACCACTTTAACACCTTAATTACCATTTCAAGTTGTAGGTACTTTTTTCATTTTTAAATTATATTTAATAAACTAAACATTTTTATTAGATATTTAATTCTTCAAATAATTTCAAATCTACATCGACAAATATAAATATTTGCATAAAATTTTCAATCTCATAACTTTTTAATTTATTTTTTAACATATTTAATTATGATTTCTACAATACATCCAAGTCATAACAATTGAATAAATTTTTAAAAAGATCCTAAAAAAGTATTCACAATCAGTTAGATAATCCTTAAACCCTAAAAAAATAAATTGATATTCTATTTCAAATGTATTTAAAAAATAATTTAATTTTTTTTTCCACGAGAAAAAGTGCTCTTTATATTCATAAGGATATAAAATTTTACAAAATACGTCATTTCTAACAACCGCAAAACACGGTGGAACTACACAATACTTAGATCAATCCATCAATCCCTACAATCAAGACGAATAAAACCATCTAAGCACAACAAACAGAGATGAAGCACCAAATCAAATCTTAATCTTGTAGGCTAGTCCTTCGTTGCCATCCTCCCAAATTGTAAAACAAATTTGGCTCGATGGAAGGAGCAAAGATTTTTTAGAGAGGGAGTCTGCCTCGCTGTTTTCCTCTCTAAAAATGTGCTTGAAGGTGAGCTCTCTAAAAAGATGAGTAGCATCTTTCTTCCTTTCTTTCCAACAATCAAGTGCTGCCACCTAGAAGTCAGTGC
Source organism: Picea engelmannii (assembly GCA_009831015.1). Classification (NCBI taxonomy): domain Eukaryota; kingdom Viridiplantae; phylum Streptophyta; class Pinopsida; order Pinales; family Pinaceae; genus Picea; species Picea engelmannii. The sequence goes on along the minus strand of ML827420.1, from coordinate 52,076 downwards.
GACCGCTCAGCCAGTCGATAGTATTCTTAGAGTCTCCAAGGAGTAACAGAATGTCGGTGTGACGGCTAGCCAGAACTAGTGATGCCCAAGCCCCTAAAAGTTCAGCCTTCGTGTTAGAACCCTGACCACAATTCAAAGTCCAGCGGATACAAGTGTGGGGGTTTAGAGAAATTCCCCCCCCAGCTCCACAAAGTGTACCTCCTTGTTGAGAGGCCCCATCGAACCAGGCCACCGCCCTATCGATAGGAATGGAAAATGATTGCCGGAGAGATGGCCTAGCCTTCAAGTACTTTCCAGATTTGTTCGCCTCAGCCAGCAAGAGGGTTGACACGGAATGGATAGAAGGCATCTTCTCATTAAAAATTGTTGCATTTCTAGTCTTCCAAACTTGCCAGCACAGGTGGATCGGAAGCAATGAGAGCGTGTTGTTGTTTGAGCACCAGTTTTGGAAGCATGCCAGAACATTGATTCCTGTCCAATGCATGGAGAAATTTAAAACCGATGCAAGGTGCGACCAGATCTCTCGGGTGAATGGGCAGTGGATAAAAACATGTTGAGTAGATTCGTTGTTACACTTGCAAAGAGGACAGCGATTCGGGCCCACCCAGCCGCGGGCTTGTAAATTATCCCAAAACAATAATTTGTTCTCCAGAAGGAGCCAAGCAAACAGTTTAAGTTTTATGGGGCATTCGTCTCTCCAAATCCTATGTCTACAGTTGGATTTTAAAGGTTTCCATAAAAGAGCAGCCAATGCTTGGTATACATTCTTTGCACTGATCTGGCCAGAACCGTTACCCCCCGTCCAGATGAGAGTGTCTGGTTTTGGGTGTAATCTCACGCCAGATTCAATGAGAAGTTGAGTGTAGCTATTACATTCAACCGTGGATTCCGGATCCAGCTGGAGATCCGTTCCTTTCAGCCATGAATCGCCAAACGGGCCTCCTTTGGATGGGCAGTAGAATTGATGAAGATAGTAAAGGCTCTTTTCATGGAGATGTGCACGGAGGGATGGTGAAAGCATGGCTTTCCAGCCCAATCCCAGAACGCAGTCGCTGCCCACCTCAATCAATCTACCATCTCCAGGAATCCATGAAAGCCAATTTAAAATTATCGGAAGAGTGGAAGAGAGATTTTTCCAAGTTTGTGAGCCTTTTGACTGGTGCACCTCAGCGAATCTGATCCAAATATGGAGCGGAAGTTGGTGGAGATATTTTTCTTTGATAACATTGCTCCAAAGTCCCGATTTCGTCAATAATCTCCAAAAGGTGTTTGCCGAAAGCACCTTGTGAAAGAGTGGCAGGTTTTTGAGGCCCCAGCCTCCCATCACCTTGGGTTTTGCTAAGTCCTCCCATTTGCTGAGATGATAGCCTTTCTTCTTCTTATTTCCAGTCCAAAGGAATGAAAAGATAAGATAACGGAGCATATTCAAAATGGAGGCAAGGATGTGGGCTAAAGCCATCCAATAAACTGGAAGGCTTTCTGGAACCGCTTTAATCAGAGTATACCTGCCTCCCATGGAGAGAAATTTGTGCTGGCAGTTGTAAATTTTGCCCTCAAATTTGTCAATAAGCCACGTCCAATCTTTTTTAGAGTACCTGGAAGACTTTAAGAAATATCCTAAATAGGAAAAACCCTTCGCTAAGTCGAGGAAGCCAATTCCATAAATCTCTTTTAACTCAAGATTCAGAGTGTCCTGTGCGTCCGAGACCAAGAAGACTGATTTAGAGGTATTGATTTCAAGTCCTAAAACATCACAAAAGGAAGCAAGGATAGAATGAATGATAGACCATTCAGTAAAGTTAGCATTAGTCAAAATCAGCACGTCATCAGCAAATAGAATGTGGAGGATATGAGTCAGTCCAGCAACTTTAACTCCTTTCAAGTGTCCATCTTTTTGTTTGGATTTGAGCAGAATGTCGAGACCTTCCAGGATCAAGATGAAGAGGAGAGGGCAGAGTGAGCAACCCTGTATGAGGCCTCTCTCATAGTGAAAGTTCTTTGTAGCTTCACCATTTATGAGAATCGCAAGAGTTGCCGAAGAGATACAACCCATTATCCAATTTGTAGTAATAGAACCGAAACCGCTCTGTATAAGAATGAGGTGCAGAAAGCTCCAATTTATGCAATCGAAAGCCTTTTTTAGGTCCAGCTTTAGAAGGATGGCTTTCAGCTTCTTTGTCTTAATGCTGTGAATGCATTCTTGTGCAACGCCAACGACATCGAGAATCTGTCTTCCTTTTAGGAAACCGAGTTGTTCTTCAGATAGAGCCCGAGAGAGATAGGGCCGAAGTCTTCTGGAAATGATTTTTGATATAATTTTGTAACAGAGCTTGCAGAGAGAAATAGGGCGGAAATATTTGAAATGCCTGGGAAAATTAGATTTTGGAATCAATACAACAAATGTTTTTATTAGTTGAGAACTTACTTTCCCTCTTCTTCTTGAGTCTTCGACGACATCTAGAATGTCCTGGCCCATAAGGTCGAAAAAATGAAGGAAAAGCTCGACCGACCAGCCGTCGGGACCAGGGATTTTTTCCTTCTTAAAACTTTTGATTACATCAAATAGTTCTTCCTTTGTACAGGGGGCTTCTAACAAAAGAGCCTCCTCGGGAGATACTATCCTTGAAAAGAGGCTGGTTGTTGTTGTCTGCGCTGCTAAAGAAGGGGCTGGAGATGCTTGAAAAAAAGTTTTGAAATGAGAGTATGCCACCGATTTTATGTCTGCCTGTGTGTGATGAAGAATTCCGGAATCATCTTCGATCTCCCAGAGATTCTTTTTTGAATGGCGGAAGCAGGCTATACGATGGAAGAAACGAGTATTTTTATCTCCTCCAGCCAACCAAAGCATTCTGCTTTTCAGTCGCCATCTTTCCTCTTCGTCTCGAAGATGTTTGTTTCTAACTTCCTCTAGACTTAATGGATTAGTTTTAAGTAAAATTAATTAATAAAAATAAATATTATTGATATTCTATTTCAAATTTATTTAAAAAATAATTTAATTTAATGGACTAGTTTTAAGTAAAATTAATTAATAAAAAATAAATATTATGTTTCAAATTTGTTTTAAAAATAATTTAATTTAATGACTAATTCTAATTAAAAAATTAATTAATATCAATACATAAAAATATTGTGAAAAATATTTCATGTACTAATAATACTTAGAAGTCCAAAACAACTCTTAAAATATTTAAAAAACACAAAATAATTTTTCTTTTTTTCTTTCTTTAAGGTCACTGCCAAGCCAGACACCAAATTGGTGTATGAGACCCCCTTGTTTGTGGGACAAGAGATCCATAAACTTCTAAAATAAAGTTAAGAATATGAACAACCAAGAAAATGAAAGTGAGTGATGCATTCTAATGTAAATGATAATAAAAAAATTTAACAGAATGTTGCATTGAATCAATTTGTATTCCATCCATGCACACATTGCTTCTTTAAAATAACCCTTTTGAAAATGAGGCCCAACCTTAGGTCGAAGGAATTCAAGTTTGAAAGGAAGATCGAAAATAGACCTGTGGATTGCAATAATGGGTAAAGGCTTGTCACAAGGATCGACGATGAAGAATCTTGCAGGTTAAAACTTGAAAAAACCAAATTCTCTTCATTGTTTATTTATTATGAAAATAATGAAAATGAGACTTAAGTTCTAATCATGGTTCATAGGGAGTATGCCCAGTGTGAATATCAGTGTCATTGCAAGTGAGACCAAATCATGGCCATGAGTTTATATGTGAATATGGGTCATATCCTGAGCTTAGATGTGAAGATGGGTCATAGTCTTTTAAATATTAACAAATTAGATGAGCTCAACACACCAACACAACAAAATTTGAAAAGGACAATAAGTGATTGCATAAAATAAGGAAAATAATTGTATCTTGTAGAAGATATGAAAACACCTTAATAGATGCAACCTTGGAACACAAATCCAAACTACGATTAAAATCTTGTAGATTTTGAATTCAATGCAAATAATTATTGGTTCAGTAAAGCTCATGAATATCAAGGGGATAATTCATGAATATGGGTTACGATTTTATTTTATTTTACCCTGTAAAATGTTGGTTTTATTGGTTGATCAACTTCTGACTATCATAACTTATCTCTATAATTGAAATTTCAATTTGAAGTAAAAAAATGGTTTCTAGGAAATTTTATTAGATTTCTACTCATAATTTTTATAATATGATTTATTGATAGTTAATAGGTCAACTCAAGATTGAGGGAAAGGTCATTAGAAAACACTAAATGGAATATTAGGAAACCCTAATTCTTGAAGGCATGGAGGAACTAGTGGATCGTGAGGAGGAAGAAGACTAAGAAATCCAAAAGTTGATTTTTGCATCAAGAGAGAAATTGGTAGAGATTTGGAAGGGTTCAAAAGCCCTTTGTGAAGACCTTAGGGGGAGGAATACTTAGATACTTGGTATCCTTTAGGTAACCTTATCCACCAAAAGGGTGTTCGATAAAATGAGGTTGGAGGGAAAGTTGGTGTCAAATGTGACAGGACCACGAATCTTATATGCAAAGATCCAAGGCCTAGAGTTTGAGCTGTAAAGGAGAGGATGGATTACTAACTATAGTACTAGAGAAACCTTTACCGAGGACAATGCCAAATGAATGATGTGATAGCATGAGGTTTTTGGGGACTCTTTTCGTCCAAGGTAAGGTGGTTAGTGAACTAAATCCGAATGACCATTTAGGTTGAGGAATATTGTGATGTAATAATGAGCTAGTAAACCAATGGAAGGGAAAGAAACATAGGTAAAGGAGGATAAAACCAAAAGGAGACAAGGTTAGACTAAATGTAGGGGAGAATGTTGGGATAGAATCGGTAATGGGGTTGGTGAAGAAAGTTGTCACTGGAAGGTTTATAGGGAGACAAGTGGAATAAACCTCACTACATAAATGGATGGTGCAAGAATGTAAATAATTTGTAGGGTGTATATTGGTATATGATATCTTGATTCTTGGTTGGTTGGAATTTGAATTCAAGAATGATGAAGACATGGAGCTAATTTTGGGAAGAAAATGGATTTGGGTAGCTTATTTCTTGTATGTCAAAATATACTACCCTAGGTTTGATTGGAGGAAGGAAATAAACTAGATTAAACCCATCTACATGAAGATATTATGGTTTCCACTTGAATTGTCGAACATTGATATATTGAAAGTTGTGGTGGGTAGTTTAGGGAGGTTCATCGATGTGGAAGACAATTGTAATAAGAAGTTCGACAAGAGAGTGCCAAACTTCTTATGGAAATAGATACTAGGGAGGCATTACTTGAAGAAATTGAACTTGTTAGGAAAGAGAGGACTTATATCCAAGTATTAGACTACTTGTTGGTTGTGAAGCCTGATTATCTTCCTGATTCAGAGGTCTCTTTTTTCAGCCATGTTTATACCCCATGAAGACTTTACACCCCATAATAATATACACTCCTCCAC
>ML827420.1:32587-44177 GCA_009831015.1 Picea engelmannii | reverse complement strand
CACTAGGTCGCATTGGTGTTGGCAGAGTTACTAACCCTGCTTTGTTGACATCGGTGTAGAGATTGCACGTATTACGGGGATCACTCCGAGGTATACCCACAATTATGAGTGGAAGCCTTTGAGTTGGTTTCGAGCTTGATACCCTGCCCTTGCATGTGGATCGGACTGACGACTGTTTCCCTAGGCTGTACTGTTGTTTGTGGTGACCTTAGTGGCCTATCTCTCTAGGTTCTTACCCAAGGTGACTGTGGAGGGGAAAGTCTTCACGGTACCTGGAATTGACGTTGATCAAACTCACTCGGTCTCCTTGGAGGGTATACCCACGATTATGTGTGGGAGCTTGTACCAGGGCGTAAGTCTGTTAAGAAAGTCGTCAACGTAACTTTTCCACCCTAGCCCCGCCCCTTCTCGTCTCGTTGTTGCGACGTTGGATTTCATCACCAACTAGTGGCTTCGATATTAGAAGGTATTGTTTGCTTGGTGATTGCTTCTAGATTTTATTTACTAGTGTGTGTTGATCGTTTCTCGAAGTTGACCATAGGATTGTCTTTAGAGAGTTTGTTACTTGTTTACAATTGCTCCCCCACGACGTTCACGTAGGATGCAAGGTTTATCCCCTGAACATCCGGACGTTTCACAACCCTTGCATACGACAACACCTGAAGGCACCCCTGAGGACTCTCCTCGTCAAGGTGAAATCCCTATTGTCACTCTACCACATGTGGACATAAGTGAAGTCCAAGACATTTCTACACCACTTCCACAAGTAGGATGCACTGATCCTCTCGGTGATTTTCGAATTACCAATACTATAGAGGACTATCGCATTCGTCGTGGTGAACGACCTGTTGGACGAATAAATCCTTCTGAAGAAACCACTTTTACATCTTCCGAATCAACTGCTGGGCCTTCTCACGGTGTAGTAGGCCAATATCCTTTTTGGTTCGGTAATTACCGTAGAGTTCTTTTCGGTACAGAGTCACCCCCTGTTTACAAAATCAACCCTCCTGTGTCTCCTGAGACAGAGACTACACCCGAGACTACCACTTATCATTTTGTTCTTCCTCCCGAGATGGCCCATCTCGCGAATACTACAAGTGTCCAAACCGAGATTCCTGCAACTACTCTTGCCCCTATCGACACCCATCGAATGCCTGAGGTCAACCCGAATTTACCCCCTGGTTACCATGCGTTGAATCCTTTGTTGAATGTTTCCTATCCAACACCTCCACAAACCCCAGCTGGTTCTCCAGGTGGTCCTCAGTTTCCTAGGCATCATATTCCCGGTTTCATCCCGACACTCCCTCAGTTTCCTACTGGAAATCCTAATACTAGTAGCACTATCCCAACTTTTGCACCAAACTTGCACATTTTGGTTGGTGGACAGGGTAGTACGATTCCTTTTCCTTTTCCGTGACATAACATAGTTACCACACAACCTACGGTTGGTACACAACTCCCGGGGGGAATTATACCTATGGTAGGGTGACCAACCTCTCCTTTTGGGCAAAACATACCTCCTGATTTGGCTCAGTATTGGCAACAGCTTTTACGAAACATACCTCTTGCTGGGGGGCAAGCAACAGTCCCTCCTGTAGGCCAACCATATCCAAGTGTGACTAATCCTATTTGGGGTTTGGGTCAAACTTCCCAACCTCAGGTCCCTGCTCAAACTCAAGGTTCTAATCCTTGGGGCTACTACCCTATCTAGCCACCACCAAACCAACCCGGAGCTTCCCTCTACGGACAGTCTGCTTATGCTCCTACTGGTCTGCCAACAGGGCTTCCACCCCAAAGTCATCAGTACCCGCAAGTGAATCGGCAGTTGCCTTTTCTTTCTACTTTGGATTTGACTGATTTGTCTAGGATTCTCAATGATCTTATCTGTCACTCTCCCCAATGGCCTACTATTCCTGCAAAGCTTCCATCGGACATCCCGAAATTTGATGGCAAGGTGGGAGAGGACCCTAATAATCATGTCATGACTTTTCATTTATGGTGTTCGTCTAATTCGTTAATGGATGACTCCATTCGTCTCTGTCTTTTTCAACAAACCCTCACTGGAGCTGCTGCGAAGTGGTACATTGAGTTACCACGAGGTTTCTTTTCTGATTTTCACACCCTTGTTATGGCTTTTCTCACACATTACCAGTTACCAATCCGTTACGATACTGGGACTGAGATTTTAACTTCCTTCAAACAAAATACAAGCACTCATATATCTGATCATATTCATGAGTGGCGAAGGAGGCGACGTCTCATTAAACTTGAGCTTCCTGATCAGTTACTGGCATAGTGGTTTACAAAATATTTTGTGAACAAAATCGGTAAATACATTGCTATGGGCGGTGTTGTTACAGAAGAGCAGGCTATAAGTCGTGCTCAGTATCTTGATCTCGTTTATTCGCAAACGGGAACTCTTTATGATCTATTACCGGACTTGCCTCGTCCTGGTACTTCCACCGCTTCGACCACCCCAATTGCTTCACATGTAGTCGATGGTGTGATTGGGACTACTCATGCCCAATCACATTTTGTTTCAAACACGACCCCTAAATCCAATTCTTCTAATGTTCAAAATGCTCCGTCTCCTGCTCCTCCCACCGGTAAAACCTCTGAAGTGAACGTTGTTCAGTCTACGCCGACCGGTAAGAACAAATCCAAGAAAGGGAGAGGCAAGAATAAGGAGAGTAAACATAATAATCCGAATGAGAAAACCAAAACCCCCCCTGTTGAAGACCGGGATAAGCGCAAACCACGCTACCCTTGCCTTATCTGTGGTGACGATCACTACACAAAGGATTGTCCGAGACGTGCTGAGGTTAACAAGTTCCTTCAAGGACAACCAAAATCCTCTACGCCGGCAGTCTTATCCCAACCCTTCCCGTCTCAACAATAGGCTTCGTTGGTCATCCATGACCAACCCTCTACTTCTACATCATCTTATGTTTTGATGTGCACCATTGATTCCAAGAAAGACAATGTTGCACTTACCACTAGAGCTAAAGACTATACTCCTTCTAAGGAGAAGGTTGACGACTTACCTCCTGATCTGGTACAACCCTCTCCACCGAATCCATCTGCAAATGGTCCTCTTCATCTCGAACGACTGAGCCTTGATACAATTATACGACCACCCCCGAAAGGTGTCGTTAAGAAATCGAAATTCAATCCTCATGCTCGTGAGGCCCAGAACTATAGCATTGTCGAAGATCTGGCCCAAGCACCTTCATCGATGTCTGCCCTTGAAGTCCTTCAGTCTTGTCCTGCACAACGAAGGGATCTGTTGAAAGATATAGGTGGAATTGATCCCACAGATACAAATTTGATAGTCTTTGACTTGGAAGACCATATTCCAAGGTTACCCCCACAGTTTGCGTTTCAAATACAAGTTGTTGTCGCCGACAAGAGCATTTGTCGGACTGTCGTAGATGAGGGGGCCTCTACGTGTGTAATGTCTTTTTCTTGTTGGAAAGACATTGGCTCTCCCCCTTTAAGTGAATCACAAAACACTTTGAGAGCCTTCAACGGCTCTAGTTTTAAGCCTTACGACGTTCTCCTGTTGTTGCCTGTTACTCTCGAAGGTAAGACCGTCCAGGTTGAAGTGGAAGTTTTCGATGCTCCCCTAGATTACAATCTTCTACTTGGTCGTAGTTGGGTCGATTCTATGCGTGTTGTTGTGTCAACCCTTTTTCGTGTCCTACGATTTCCTCACCAAGAAAAAGTGGTTACAGTTGATCAACTTGCCTTCTTTAATGCCGATACTCGCACTGGCAACGTGTCGTTCATAGCTAAAACCCCACCGAGTTACGAGAATGTTGGAGTCGGTCTCTTAAAAGACTCTTCGTTAATGGGTACTTTTCCCATACCACCACCACCCAATGTTCCACGCCCGTCAGTTGCTTCTATTAATATGATCTCTTTTGTGCCTCATGAACTCCCTGTGTCTGATGACCCTTGGATAGTCCCTGATCCTAGAGATCATGTTTGTTTCGGCGACGTCATGCCGTTAAGTCCGGTTGAGTCCGCTTATCAAGCCATTCAATCGGCAACCCTTACTACTTCTTCTTTTGACGAGTTGTCTCCTGATCCCTTCCGTGTCATCTTCCCTACTGACGAGATGATCATGTCCATCCTGGATGACACTCCTTGGGATGATGGACATCATTGTTCCATACTGTTTCTGGAACAACAGACTCTTGAGAATTATCAGCAGATTTCGACTACGTCGACCGTTGTTATTATTTCCACAGTTTCCCACTCTACATGTGATGTTTTTGCGGAAGGGAGCCTCAGTAACATTTCACCCATGATACCCATAGATATTTCAGTGAAACCTAGAATAGTCGAGAATGCTCATATTGGAGCTTCGTGTTCTCCCGAAGAAATTGTCACTTATACTTCCTTGTTCAAATAATTTCGTGATATCTTTGTCTGGAGTTACAAAGAGATGTTGGGTATCGACCCTGCTATTGTGGTCCACGAAATTAAGACATACCCCGGAGCTAAACCAGTCTGGAAGCGCCTCCGTCCTGTTCATCCACGAAAAGCGGCAGCCATTAAACTTGAAGTTGAAAAACTTCTTAAAGCCGGTTTTATTTATCCAGTGGCATTGACAGAGTGGGTTTCTAACCCCGTACCGATTGATAAGAAAGGTGGTAGTATACACATTTGTGTTGACTATCGGGATATCAACAAAGCTTGTCCAAAGGACATTTTTCCAACCCCTTTCGTTGAGTAGATAGTCAATGACTGTGCCGGTAGTGAAATCTTTTCCCTAATGGATGGATTTTCTGGCTATAATCAAATCAATATCGCCTACAGAAAAATCCTTTTCGATCTAAAGAACGCAGGTGCTACGTTCCAACGTGCTATGTCTTATGTGTTTCATGATATCAAGCATATTGTTCAACCTTATTTGGACGATTTGTCGGCTCACTCTTTACGTCGAGTCGATCACCCTAATCATCTCCGAGAAATTTCCGTTCGTTGTTGATTCTATCACATTCGCTTGAATCCTCATAAATGTGTCTTTTGCGTAGAATCTGGTCGTCTTCTCGGTTTCATTGTTTCACGCCATGGGATTCGGGTAGATCCTATCAAGGTCGAGGCGATTCTTAATCTCCCTCCTCCTTCTTCTTTACGCCAGTTACAAAGTTTGCAGGGGAAAGCAAACTTTCTTCGTCGCTTCATCCCAAATTACGCTGAGATTACTCGAGGTTTTACACGTCTTCTTAAGAAAGGTTTAGAGTTTGTCTGGGATAAGGTTGCTAATAATGCTTTTGAAGCCTTGAAATTATCCCTCACAAAAGCTCCTCTTCTTTTCCCTCCGGATTATAGTAGAGATTACTTTATTTATCTAGTTGCGTCAGAGTATACTATCGGCATGGTCCTCGTTCAAGAGGATGATCACCACGATGAACATGTTATCTATTACTTGAGTAGAAGTTTATCATCCACAGAAATCAAGTACCAACATGTTGAAAAATTGGCTTTGGCTGCTGTTCAAGCAGTTCAACGTTTTCGTCATTATATTCTCTCCAGGAAGACTACAATGATTTCACACTGTAACCCCATGCAACATATATTGAAACGTCAATTGATGGGGGGCAAGTACTCCAAGTGGATTGTTATTCTCCAAGAGTTCGATTTGGAATTCGATCGCGCCACGTCGAAGAAATCTCTAGTTTTCGCTGAGTTAATTTGTGATTTTCCCCACACTGCCACAGAAAACGTAGCAGTTGATTTGTTACCTGATGAGTCACTTTTCCTTATTAGTACCGACGATATTTGGTACGGAGATATCATTATATATCTCCAAACTCAAACTTTCCGACCGGTTTTGTCCAATAACGAACGGCGTCGCGTCCGTTATCAAGCACGTCATTATATTATCCTTGGCGATACTCTTTACCGTCGAGGCATTGACTCTGTCTTTCGGCGTTGTTTGACTTTTGAAGAAGCTGAGAAAGCTTTGAATGACTGCCATTCAGGAGCATGTGGTGGTCATATGTCTGGGTATGCTACTGCCCAGAAGATCTTGCGCGCAGGTTACTTTTGGCCTTCCTTGTTTCATGACTGCATTACTGTTGTTCAGAAGTGTCATGCCTGCCAGACCTATAATCAGAAGATCCTGTCGCATCCTGCTCCCCTTCATCCTGTGGTCTCAGTAGGTCCTTTCACTAAATGGGGCATTGATTTCATGACATGTCACACTCACTCGGCCGGGGGGCATGGTTATATTATCGTAGTTGTTTATTATTTTACTAAGTGGGCCGAGGCGATGCCGACATTTGATAATACTGGGAAGACTGCAGGGTTATTTCTTTTCAACCATGTCATCACTCGTTTTGGTGTTCCTCAGGCTATCGTTACTGATCACGGTAGTCATTTTGGGAATTATATGATGTCTGAACTTACAGAGAAGTTGGGCCTTCATCATGATAGCTCGACGCCCTATTATCCACAGGCTAATGGTCAGGTCGAAGCCATTAATAAGGTGCTTATAACTATGATTCGACGGATGATAGGAATACATAAAACCAGCTAGCACATGATGTTATTTTCGGCATTGTGGGCGTATCAGACATCTGTTAAATCTTCCACGGGATTCACGCCTTTTTGATTAGTTTATGGCATGGAAGCCATTCTGCCAATAGAATGTGAGATACCGTCTTTGAAGCTAGTTGTAGAACTCTTACCTAATACTTCTGTCGAAGAGGAACGTCTGTTGTATTTGATGTGATTAGACGAGACTCGCAGTGATGCTACTCTTATAATAGAAGCCCAGAAGAAACGTGTTAAGGCACAGTATCACAAGCATGTCAAACCTCGTGTCTTCTCTGAAGGAGATCTTGTTCTTCTATATGAACAAGATAAAGATGTCCTAGGAGCTGGGAAATTCGAACCAATGTGGCGTGGGCCTTACATTGTTAGCAGAGTGTTGGAAAAAGGAGCGTATGAACTAGTTGATTATGATGGTGTACCTTTGAGTGAACCCAGGAATGGGTTGTACTTAAAGAAGTACTACGCATAAGTCATTTGTGCATGAGTACTTGTATTTTATGTATCATACTGCGTGTGTGTGTTACTTTAGTTTTGTTTTTGACGTTATATGGTCTCTACCCTTACGTGACGTTGTGTTTGATTTCCAGATGTCGGAGTTTTTTCTACCTTACATTGGCTTCGCCGACGGTGCTAGCCATAGTACTCAGAACATAGCTTCCGCTGTATGGGCAATCTATGCCCCGACAAACAAACTCATATCTCTACGAGGTATATGTCTTGGCCGAGCAACCAACAACATCGCAGAGTATAGCGTCGTGGTTGAATTACTGGTTGATGCTATATCTCTCAGAATTCGCCATTTGGTTGTTCGACTTGACTCGCAGTTGGTAGTACTACAGCTCAGTAATGTATATTCTATTCGAAGTCCTACTTTATTAAGGGTATACTTGCGGATTCGCCTCTTGGAACGACATTTTGATTACATAGAATATCAACAAATTCCTAGATGTCTTAATACATTGACTGATGCTTTAGCTAATTATGTATTGGACAGGCATTTAAATCACTTATAAATCAAACACATTAAAATGTACACGATATAAAATAAGCCGGTAGAAACCATGTATATATATATAACGATCAAAGTTTGTTTTTACAAAATGTGTCCGAAGACCAAAATATCAAAAATTGAAGCCCATGGCTTCTACATAATGACATCAATGATGTTCGCGATAGCACACTAATGTCCTAGCAACTCTGCGGAGCAGACGACCCATAGAGGTAGAGACTCCCACAGTGTGACGTTGATCGCGTCGGGGAATCTCCTCCAGAGTCATATCTGGAACGTCGGCCATCAGACCCTCTAATTTCTGCTCCACTGTCAGATAGTCTTCGGTGTACTGTGGAACTACTACTGCTGCCTCTCCTCGACGCTGGACAGGAGAAATACCAGCAGGTCCATATGCCCCAACGTCTGTGTTATCAACAAGAATTTGGTGTTAGTCTTTGGATAAAACCATAAAAACAAAAACATTTAAAAAATAATAGAATTGGTGTGTTTCTTACCGAGGTCTCCCCACTATGCATCCTCAGGTAGTGCAAGGTCAGGATCACCGCGGAAATCCAAGCCAACGTATGCATAATCTTCTACCATCAACACCTGGCCTTGAAGCCAGTCGAAGAAGAGATCGTCATACCTGACGATCGGTCCTGCCACATGTCTAGCCATGAGTTGACACCATCGTAACATCCGTGGATCCCTGGGACCCGGAAAGTGCCACTCTGCCTGAAGTCTAAACACAGGAACCCTCTCACAGAAGAAAGACACCAGCAATGATCCATAACCAAACTGTTTTAGATCCCCACGCCTGCATTGGTCAATTATTTTTTGAGACTGCGTAAAACTGCGTCAGCCCAGTTGAAGACCCGGGGCTCAATACACTCGATGGCATACTGAAAATAGATATGCAGAGCCATATGTGGGGCAACACTTCCTTCCATCCGAGCGATAGTGAAGATAATGGTATGGAGAGTTATATCAGTCACTCCCCAAATGGCCACTTTCCCTTTTTGTCATTCAGCCTCAGGCACGTAGTACTCCCGGCAATACTCACTCATTTTTAAACCACCCCTTCGGCTACCATTCAAACTGACATAGGACCCTCGCCTGGATAGCCCAGTTAAGAAATAGATGTCCTCAATGTCGATAGTCAATGTGTGAGCTCCGACATTAAAAGCCTGTTGATCTGGATCCCACATCCGGACTAAGTGTTCTAGCAATCGAACTTGGTCTCTCATGCCCGGTATGCGGAAATACTTCAAGAGACCGCAATCTCTTAGAGCAGCAATGGTTGGAGGGTGATTTTCGGCGTTTGTATTATCTTCCTCGTGTTCCCGTTCTCTCCATTCAAGCACCATTATGATGGTTATAAACCTGCATGGGGAACATATGAAGATGGTTAAAACTCTCTTTCATGGAATAAACCTTTTTTATTGGCTAAACATTACAAACTTTTTTGAACTTTGCGTTGTTCGTAGGTGACCTATGGCACACAGTGCGAACTTCTCGCATGATGCCTTAGGCCCGCCTGCGAGAATGAGGCATTCTCACAGGCCCCGTATGGGTAGCCTGCAAGAATCCCTCTACACGCATAGGGTTTCAAAAATTAACTCAAAACTTGAAATTTAACCAATGAAATCATGAATTTGAACCATGAAAAGATAAAGCATGGAGAGCTTACCAAAACACCGCAGACGGCTCGAAGAATGATGGCCTGAAGCTCCCGAAAATCGATGATGAAGGTAGAAGGTAAAATGGAAGTTTTTGCACTCAAATGGTAAAAGGGTAAAATGATATGGTAAAATGTGTTATGGATTTATTTTATTTACTTTTTACCATGTTAAAAGTGGGTTTTTTCATGTTTATTCATTATTTTACCCTAATTACTAATATGGAAGTGAGTAAAATGACTTGTTGGTACCCAATGCAGATGATTATGGACAAAAACTTTTGCGGTGTGGTGTGATTTTGTTTGTTTCCTATGGTTTTGATATAAAACCTCAAGCGCCTTTTATCCGTTCTTGCGCTTGTCAAAAATATAAGAACGTGATCAAGCGTTGTTTTATCTCTTTTCCGGGCTCGCTGTGGTTACATGAAAAAGGAACCCCCCTGGAGTTAACTTTAAGCTCTTTTCAGACTCACTAAACATGAAAAGATTGTCGAGCGATCTTGCTATTTTCATGCTCGTTAAAGTATTTGAAGTATGCGTCCCTCGAGCGATAGTTTAACCCTTTTTCAGTCTCGTTGGACTATTGTACGAAAAATGAACTGAGAGAGTTCTCTTTTGAGAGTTTTTTCAAACTCTATAATCCTGAAAAACCTTCGAGTTTACTATCTTTGGACTCGTTAAACAAACATTGACAGACCCGTGATGGGACCGAACCACTCCTTCCTAGGGTTCATTAACAATACTCTGAAGGACTCGTCCGAAGGATGAGCTTATATCAACAAGCATATGTGATCCTCTTCAAGCTTGCGTAAAAATAAAGAGGTACTTCCCAGAAATGGTGGGGGGGAATTTGGGAAAGGGATATGTTTCATCTTTCTGTTAATTGTAAGTGTCGCTCTTGAACATGGCACCCCCTATTCATCATTTGAAGCCGGTTTGGAAAATCCATTTGTCTCTCATTCGATTTAATAAAAAGGTCTTTCCATGTGTCGTATTTGAGTCAATGCTGCCAAATCATTGGTCATGTCATTCATATGTTCAAGAGCTGTCCGTCTGAAACCTCTATTTGAGTCGGCCATCTGCAGTTATCCTTTCATTCCGTGTCGGTCTTCCTTGTGTCCAAAGTCCAATTGCCACGTACTCTGTTTCATTTTCAAACTCAGTTACTCATTTCGTGTCACTGATGGGGGATACATCAAGGCCCTCCTGTGACGAGGCTTGTTCCGTCGACTTCAGCACATTATCCGGAATCAAGACTTAGAAATTATTTAGTACCTTGGAGCTTGCATGCCTCAATGGCAAGTTTCTCGCTTTCGACAGTGGGTTTACATCATTGACCCCCGATCAAAATATTTCGTCGGGTGTTCGACATCAACTCATTTATTCACACTCAATGGATTGTACTATAGGACCTTGGGAGTCATTGACATCAATGGTGATTTCCCTCGCACTTGTTAACGGTTACATCAATGACCGATAATCAAGTGGTTTCTACCATGTTCGACTTCGACACATGTAATCACATGGTTAGATTCGTACTCTGGGAGATGAGATTGAAGACCCTGGATATTGTCTTTATGGTCCAGGTTGCGATGGAGTATGTATAATTTGCGACACATAGATCCACTGTGTATGTTTCGTGGCTATGTCATCTTCATTAAAATCTGTCACACAGATCCACAGTGTATTCAGGTGGCTGTGTTATATTATGACTGCATGGATCCACAGTGTATGATTGGTGGCCATGACCTTTGTTTATGATGTCACCAGCCTGTGATCTGAGTATGGGAATGCCTACCTCAGGAATTGGTATACATTATATTCTGCTAATGCTTGGATGTTTGCAGGTTTCCGATTAGATGTGCTCTTGGTTCTCGACACACACATACAGCTTACAAAGTCTATTGACTGTCACTGATTCCACTCTCAGACTTTGGGGGGCATTCTGTTATCCGCAATTTTGGTCATTGTGATGATGTCATGATGATGTTATGATGATATAAAATCAAGCTCTTCACTAAGAATACTTTCCTGAAAGAAGTTACATTTGGCTGCTTCCAAAAATCATGCTTTTAAGGGATGTTCGCAGGCTACCTATGTATTTGCCTGCGAGAATGCCTGATTCTTGCAGGCTGCTTTAAGTTGGGGTGCGAACCTCTCGCACTGTAACTAATAGCCAGGGTGCGAACATGTTCCTAAGGAAGGAAAAATATAATATCTTGAATCTTCTAGAAGGGAATCTTCTAGAAACATGAGTTGGCTTCGAATGGTTATTCAAGTGTTGGCATTCCAGATATCTTGGGATCATTTCCTATCCAAGTAACTAATCTATCTTCTCCTATATATTGAGGAGA
>ML827420.1:3961-32426 GCA_009831015.1 Picea engelmannii | reverse complement strand
TAAGTTTCACTTTCAATTAATTCAATACAGTAATATGTCCCTTTCCCATAAAGATGATGTCACTTTATTACATAACTCCTTGATCATATGTATAGACTAGTTATTGAATATATTATTCTACCATTACTTCGATTGGTTCGTTTTGTTGTAATCTGGACGGGACGAGAGCATTGGAGAAAAGTTTGGAACAACAGAGACCTAAGGAAAGCGTTCATAAGGTATGTCCATAATCCTTACCTCTTAGTTCATTCAATAGGCTAGATCTAGGGAAAGTGTATTATTCTATCATGTTTTGTTCTAGATCCAGGTGGATCTAGGGAGATCGATTTGTGTCCGCACTCACGGATTTATCCTGAAACAAAATGTATTGTGGCTATGTATCATTGTGAATATTGTATTTTGAGTGAGGAGACTGTGAGAGAAAGAATAGGAAGTTACAGCGGGTGTGTTGTAGGTTGTATCCCTTCATTTGTTGGAAAATAATAAAGGAAGGACCTGGAAATTTCTCTGGTGGATGTAGCCCACACTGGGTGAACCACGTATATATGTGTCTCTATTATATTGTGTATCTTCTGTGTTTTATTTCTACATTTGTTTTATTTAATTTCTTTGCAATCCTGTTTTTATAACAACTGGTATCAGAGAAAAAGGTAACTCGCAGGAAAAGAGGGTTCCTGGTTCGAGTGGGAGCAATGGTGGAAGATGGAAAGTTTAGGGTCAAGAAATTTAATGGCCAAAACTACCAGTTATGGAAGATGCAGATGGAAGATTATTTATATCAGAAGGATTTATTCCTACCATTGGGTGGAATAGAAAATAAGTTGACGGCCATGAAGGACGAAGAATGGGAGGTTCTTGACATAAAGGCACTAGGAACGATACGACTGAGCATGGAAGCATCAATGGCTTTCAATATTTTGAATGAAAATACAACGAAGGAGTTGATGGACACATTGGCTAAACTGTATGAAAAACCCTCGGCATCCAATAAGGT
Source organism: Picea engelmannii (assembly GCA_009831015.1). Lineage (NCBI taxonomy): Eukaryota > Viridiplantae > Streptophyta > Pinopsida > Pinales > Pinaceae > Picea > Picea engelmannii. The sequence continues at coordinate 31,432 of ML827420.1, read as the reverse complement.
ATTTCTAATGAAGAGATTATTTAATATGAAGATGTCAGAAGGTGGGTTTGTTGCAGATCATTTAAATGAATTTAATACGGTTACTAATCAGCTAAGTTCTGTAAAAGTGGACTTTGATGATGAGGTCAGGGCTCTTCTAATCTTGTGCTCATTGCCAGAAAGTTGGAACGGCTTGGTCATGGTTGTAAGTAACTCGGTCTCTGGTTCAAACAATTTAAAATTTCATGATGTTGGTAGTGTTATCCTTAGCAAGGAAATGCGATGGAAAAGCATAGGTGAGACATCAGGTAATGCATTGAACATAGAGAACTGGGGAAGACAAAAGGATATAGGAAAGGGATCAGGAAACCGTGAGAATTATAGGAAGGGAAGATCCAAATCCAGACTAGGAAAGATAGAGTGTTGGAATTGTGGGAAGGAAGGACATCTAAAGAAAGACTACAGAGCTCCAAAGAAACAAAGAGATGGACAGCAAGAGAAAAATCAGGAAGCAAATGTAACAGGTGATGTGTTACAAGATGGTTTGATTCTTTTTGTAGATAATATTTCTGAGTCTTGGGTAGTAGATTCAGGGGCTTCATTTCATGCCACACCCCATAGGAAACATTTTCTAGATTATGTTCAAGGTGATTTTGGACAGGTTCATTTGGGTGATGATACACCATGAAAAATTGTTGGAATGGGAAAGGTAAAAATAAAGAAAAGGAATGGAAACCAATGGTTGTTGAAAGAGGTGAGACATGTTCCAGATCTAAGGAAAAATATAATTTCAACAGGGCAGTTGGAAATTGAAGGTTGTATATCCATATTTACAGATAAGATGTGGAAGGTCACCAAAGGATTATTGGTGATAGCAAAAGGAGAGAAGGTAGCTACATTATATTTATGTACTGGTAATACTGACTCATCTATCTCTTTAGCTTCTACATGAGTGAATACAACATTGTGACATCATAGGCTTGGACACATGAGTGAGAAGGGGATGTAGATACTTCACAAAAGAAATTTTTTGCCAGATCTTAAACAAATTGATTTGAATTTCTGTGAGCATTGTGTTTATGGAAAACAGAAGAGAGTCAGATTTCTTAGAGTCAGAAAAGAAAAGAAGAGTAAAGGTTAGAGCTTGGGCATACATATGTATGGGGACCAGCTCATATATCATCTCTTAGTGGCTCTCATTATTATGTTACTTTTATTGATGATGCAACTAAAAAAACTTGGGTTTATTGCGTTTGACAAAAATCTGATGTTTTGATACTTTTAAGAAATGGAAAGATTTGGTTGAAAATGCGACAGGAAAAAGGTTGAAGTGTCTCGGATCAGACAATGGAGTTGAATATTGTAGCAAGGAGTTTGATGATTATTGTTCATACCATGGGATTTGTAGAGATAAGACAGTTCCAGGAAGACCACACAAAAATGGTGTGTCAGAAAGGATGAACAGGACAATCATGGAGCGTGCAAGAAGTATGAGATTGCATGCTAGTTTTCCCTTACAGTTTGGGAAGATGTTGTGGATATTTTTGTTTACTTAATAAATAGAGGACCTTCAAGTTATTTGGATGGTTTAATTCTAGAGGAGGCATGGACAGGTAAAAAGGTAAACTATTCTTTTTTGAAGACTTTCGATGGTGAAGCATTTTCCCTTATTGATAAAGAAAATAGAACAAAGCTTGAGGCAAAATCCAAGAAGTGTACCTTTATTGGATACGATGTTAATGATTTTTGTTATCACTTATGGGATTATGAAAATCAAAAAATCATTAGGAGTAGAGATTTCATATTCAATGAGAAGGTCATGTACAAAGATCAGTTGCAGAAAAAGAAACAGGAAAAAGAAAAACCAGAATACACAGTGCTTGATGAGATCACTGAAAAATAAATTCCAAAGGTACCAGAAAATGAAAATGTACAACAACAGGAGAAGCAGGTACCTCAAACTCCTGCAAGTGTTGTTAGAAGATACAACAGGTTAAGAATACCCCCTGAATGATACTCTCCTTCATTGTATTATTTATTGTTGACTTATTCTAGTGAACTAGAATGTTATGAAGAGGAAATGCAGGTAGACACCAAAAATAAGTGGGAAAAAGGAATGAAAGAGGAAATGGATTCATTGGTTAATAACCAGACTTGGGACTTGGCTCGGTTGCCTACAAGAAAAACAACATTGCAGAATAAATGGGTTTACAAGTTGAAGGATGAAGATGGAGGAAAAAAGCAGTACAAGGCTAGACTTGTTGTAAAGGGGTTTGCACAAAAGAAAGGTATAGATTTTGATTAAATGTTTTCTATTGTTGTTAAAATGACTTCAATTCGGACTATTTTAACTCTTTTGGCAGTAGAAGATTTGCATCTTGAACAGTTAGATGTAAAAACATATTTTCTCCATGGGGATTTGGAGGAAGAGATTTATATGCAACAACCACAGGGGTATGAGGTCAAAGGGAAGAAAAATTTGGTATGCATGTTGAATAAGAGATTGTATGGCATAAATCAAGCTCCAAGGCAATGGTATTTGAATTTTGACAGGTTTATGACAGAACAAGGTTATAGTAGATGTCATTTTGATCACTGTTTTTATTTTAAAAGGCTAGAAAATGGAAGCTATATTATCTTGCTATTGTATGTAGATGACATGCTTGTTGCGGGGTCTAATATGAAAGATATAAGTGTCCTCAAGAAGAAATTAGTTAATCCATTTGCAATGAAGGATTTGGGTGCTGCAAAGAAAATCCTTGGTATGAGAATAACAAGAGACAGGAAAAATCACAAATTGACATTGTCTCAGGGTGAATACATAGAGAAGGTGTTGGAGAGGTTTAGAATGCAGATTGCAAAACTAGTTAGTACACCTTTGGCCAACCATTTCAAATTAACTAAGGAAATTTTTCATAATACACAATGTAACATCTCTGGCCCTCATCCTCTGTCGGTTAATGCTACCTAATCCACTGTATCTCTGTTTTTCTGCTCTGATACCATTTTGTAACGTCCCCAGCCCTCAACCTCTATCGGGTAACACAACCCAATCAACTTTATATTTTTGTTTCTATCTCTAATACCAAATATATTTATAAGCATATCCATCTAATTCAATTTAAACAATTATAGCATTTTTTTCATACACCTATTCATGCGGAAACAACATTAAAAAATACATGCAATATATACAAACAATTCTAATAACATTATAACTTGATTTCAAGATACACATCATACAAAGAACAAATATTTGGTACTTATCTTTTAATATATGGCCACCAACTGCATGTGGACCTTCCACGAACCTCCCATCCTTATACCACGCTGCTCATCACACTCAATAGTGGGTCATCCTTGAGCTGGGACTAAACTTCATCGGGCAAGGGATTCCTAGGCTTGGCAAGGACAACAGTAAAGTCGCACATATCAACAAGAAAGATTTTATCCCAGGAGTTACTTACACCCATAGCCCACAGACCCTCATTCCCTACATGCATGTCCCACCCCAGGAGTGTACACCTTCACTATCACAAGTCCATCAGTTGTCCACCTCCCTTCTAGGGATTCAACAACAGGCTGGACTGGAAGTCTCGAAGTATTGTTGCTGCTATAAGAATCCCTCTATAAGAACTCACTTCCTCAACACACTCTCTCACCTGGAGAGAGTTACTCAAATGCCTGATAGCCTACCTCTTCTATCCAGCTCCTAAGTCCAGTGGGTAACCACCGCAGCAAAAATTGGGTATGGGCTCTAGTAATGACAACAAGCCACACCAATCCAGAGAAAACGTGGGCAACAAAAGGAAAGGCTAAGGTGTGATATGGATCAGACACTATGCAGTCGTGTTGTGCTTCATAGGAAAAATGGTTAGCTTCATAATACGGGTGAGTGGGTTTCAGAAGTTGCATAGATCGACGATGGAGACAATGGTTGGTTGTGTCAATGTTCTCTCTATATCAGTGTGTGCATCAGTGGGGAGTATGGCAGACTTGAAGAGTGGCGACGATTGCGAGAATCATGAGGGAAACCCCAACAAGCTGACTTTCCCACCTAAAAATTGCATGCGCCCAAGTTGACACATGTCTTCCTGAAGCTACATGAGCTCCACTTAATACTCGTTCCATTTCCTCGGGAACTTAGGACAACATAGGTTATGTCAAACCTTAGCCTATAGAAAATAATAATATAATATTATCCCTTTAGGGGTAAGCCCTCTAGCTTAGCCCCTATTCCTAGACACTTAGCCCCTTCACTTTCCCTACCTAGTGGAGCTTAGTCCCCCATAAAATATTTCTTCGTGGTCGGTCTACATGCAGCGATGTAATTTTATTAATGATGTGAGTATTTACATATACAAAATCCGGCTCATTGGCCTTACCACCTGCCTCTCTAGCACAATAAACACATAAGTCCTCTAGCTTATAAACACTTGGATCACGGGCCTATAAACATAATTACAATTCAACAGTGGCTCGGCCTTGGGGTGTTACAATCCCCTCCCCTTATTTTTTCACTGTTCTTAGTGAAACTTATTTACACATCAACAACAATATTTCCAAAATCTTCAAAAAAATTTGGGTACTATGCCTGCATAGCATCTTCATGCTCCCATGTTACGTCCTCAAGATCATACCAGGTCCATTGAACCTTTACAATATTTATGACTCAATTCCGGAGTTGCTTGCTCTTCCAGTCCAGTATGCGCACATGTTGCACTTGCAAAGCGCCTTCTTGCTCCACCTGAATCACATTCCAATCAATCACATGATTAGTATCAGATATATACTTCTTGAGCAATGATACATGAAATACATTATGGATAGTCATGGATGCAGGCAATGCAAGCATGTAATCTGCTGGTCCAGTCCTTTCTAGGATTTTAAATGGTCCACAATATATGGCTTCCAACTTGGAACAGCTTCCCAGCTTCAGGGAACTTCTATTGGCTTTCACCTTCAGGAAAACATGATCACCCACTTTAAACTCCATGTGGGTTCAGCCTTTGTCTACATAGCTTTTATGCCTATCTTGGGAAGCCTTAAAATTCCTCTTTATCTTTAACAATTTCTCTTCCATTTCCTTGAGCAACTCTGGCCCAACCACTTCCCTATCAGTTGGGTTGTCCCAACTTACTGGGGTGTTGCACTTTCTTCCATAAAGTTCTTCAAACGATCTCATCTTTAGCAATGCTTGATACCCATTGTTGTAGGCAAATTCTACCAAGTGTAGATAATCTTCCCATTTAGATGGTTTGTCCATCACATACATCCTTAGCATATCTTCTATCTCTTGGTTTACTCTTTTTGTTTTTCCATCAGACTCGGGATGATAAGTTGTGTTGAAGTTCATATTTGTTCTGAACCCTTTGAATAACCCCTTCCAAAACTTTGAGGTAAACTTTGGGTCTCTGTCAGACACAATTGTCTTGGGAATACCATGCAATCGTGCTACTTCCCTCATATAAATATCAGAAACGTTAGTTTCCTTGTGAGTAGTCTTTAATGGGATAAAATGGGTGGCCTTCGTGAGCTTATCTACCACCACCATGATGGAATCATGTTGTTTGTTTTTTCTGGGTAATCTTGTGATGAAATCCATTGTCACCACTTCCCACTTCCACTTAGGAATGGTTAATGGTTGTAGCAACCCAATTGGGTGTCTATGCTTAGATTTGACCCTCGGCACTCCATACATCTGGAAATGTACTCTGCAATTTATTTCTTCATACCTGGCCAATGGTAATGTCTCTTGACTGTTGCCACTATTTTCTGGCATCCAGGGTGCCCAACATAAGGTACATTATTCATTTCTTTCAAGATCATACTCCTCAATTTGTGAGATATGGGTACATAAATTATATTCCTGTACTAGAGTATTCTATCATCTTCCAATCTATAATCTTCAAATTTATGCAACATCTTACCTTGTTGTAACTTTTTTACCATCTCAATGTACTGCAAATCTTCTTTTACAGCTTCTAAAATTTTGCCTTTAACATCAGTTTGATACATGCTAATGGTTGTAGCATGTAGTTCATGCACTCTCTTGATGAGTGCATCAACCACTTTGTTCTCCTTTCCTTTGATGTGCTTGATATCAAAGTCATATTCACAAAGGAATTCCAACCACATGCTCTTCCTAACATTCAATGTAGTCTGATCAAACAAATACTTCAGACCATTATGGTTTGTCCTAAGCTGAAACCTCTTTCCCATGAGGTAGTGTCTCCATTTCTTTAAAGCGTGCACTATGGATGCCAACTCCAAATAATGAGTGGCATAGAGCCTTTCATGCTCTTTCGATTTTCTGGACTTGAAACATATCACAAATCCATTATGAATAAGGACTCCTCCTAGTCCTTCTTTGCATGCATTAGTGCAAACCACAAAATATTCATTCGGATCTGTAATCTTTAGAATTGGAGCATTGGTTAACAAATTCTTCAATTGTTGGAATCTTATTTCACATTCTGCTATCCATTGAAACTTCTTGCCCTTCCTTTGCAAGGAAGTGATCGGATAAGATATTCTCGAAAACCCTACAATGAACCTTTTGTAGTAGCCAGCTAGACCCATGAAGGATCTGACTTCTGTGTTTTCCACCCTTTAATGGCCTCAATCTTTTCAGGGTCCAATGCTATCCCTTCTTCATATATGATATGCCCCAAATAGTGAATTATGTTTTTGATAAAATGAGCAGTTGCTCAATTTGGTATACAGCTGATGCTCTCTTATCACTTGCAACACCATCCTCAAATGATTCTCATGCTCTTCTTCTGGCTTGGAATATACAAGGATGCCATCCAAAAAGACAATGAAAAACTTGTCCAAATATTCTCGAAAAACACCATTCATTAGGCACATGAAAACAGTTGGTGCATTTGATAACCCAAATGGCACCACTGTGAACTCATAATGATTGTACCTTGTCCTGGAGGTGGTCTTACTGATATCTTCATATTTAATCCTTACCTGATGGTATCCTGACCTGAGATCTATCTTCGAAAATATCCTTTCATCCTTCAACTAATCGAAGATATCATCAATCCTTGGTAAGAGATACTTGTTCTTTATACTTACTTTATTTAATTGTTGGAAGTCAATGCACAATCTCAAGGTCCCATATTTCTTCTTCACAAATAACAATGGGGCACCCCAAGGTGACACACTTGGGTGTATATACCCCTTCTTCAAAATTTCTTCCAGCTAAATTTGTAGCTCCTTCAGCTCTGGTGTACTCATTCTGTAAGGAGTCTTTGACACTGGAGCTGCTCCAGGAAACAAATTTATAGAGAAATCAATATCTCTCTTTTGGGGTAGCCCTGGTACCTCCTTGAACACATCTCCAAACTCTTTCAGGACTGAATGATCCTCCAATTTGGGCACCTTATCCTTGGGTGCTTCTTCCATATGAGCTTCAAATAATTGGCATCCCTTCCTGTAACACTTCTTCAGTTGCATTATTGAAATTTCTCAGACAGTAACTGCCCTAGGAATTCCTTTGATTGTTCTCTAATTTCCTTCCTCATCCAGGCAAGTGAATGCCTTGTTACAATAGTCTAAGATGGCATGGTGTTGGTTTAACCAATCCATACCAATTAGGCAGTCATATGATCCCAAAGGAAAGATGTTCAAATCTTCCTTGGTACTCAGTCCATTCATACCCACTGGACATGATTAAATCAACTCAACAACCTTTTTATTGGTTCCTATAGCTAGTTGCACCAACCAAGATTTCTCATGCTTGCTTCTTGGAAATTGCAATCTTTCCACTAACTTGGGATCTATATAGCTATGACTAGCCCCTGAATCAATTAAAATAGTAAAGGCATAGTTATTGATCATACCTTTAACTCCAATCATGTATGATTGAAACTTAGCTTGCTTGTTGTCCAGGGATGCATAGATCCTTGGTACTCCTTTTCCCATTCCCTCTACCATTTCTTCTTGTTGAACATTGTGAACAAAACTCACTTTGTCACCTCTGTGAGGACAATCTCTATACCTATGATCTCCTTTACAACCCCAACATTCCATAAGTGTATGTTTTGGCCTTTGCCCACCTACTTCACCCATCCTGGGCTCTCTCAAAAATGGATGTCCTTGAGGACTATTTCTGAAAAATGGTGGCTTGTTCCCCTTTTGTCCCTACTCCCTTTTAAAATTCCTCCTATCTTCCCAAGAATTTTGGAAACTAGGATTTCCTTTTTTTATTATCATATATGCACTTAGCTCTCCTTATGGTCTCCTCCAATGTTTTGGGATCATCATACTGGATCTTGTCACTGATGAAATATGGCAGCCCACTCAAATACCTCTGAATCTTAACTGTCTCGTCCTTGATGAAGGGGACATACTTCAACAACTCCAAGAATCATCTTCCATACTCATCAATGGACATACTTCCTAGCTTGAGTTCAAAGAACTCTTTCATTTTCTTGTCATAATACCTCTTAGTTAAGTACTTCTTTTCAAAATGCCTCTTGAATTTCTTCCAAGTCACATTTTTCTCCCTGACGTGCTGCACTTGCACAAGATGATCCCACCATATGGACGCCTTTCCTTTTAGATGATAGATGGAAATTCTTCCTTCTGCACGAGAAGAGTAATTCTGCAGTTGGAAATATTTCCTCATGGCCAACAGCCATGCCTCAACATCTTCATATTTCTTGGGCTCTCCATCAAAAGTAAAAGGTTTTATCTTGTTCATTTCTTCCTTCAATTCATCCACTCCATATTTCCTATGTTTTTGGGTAGGGGATGGACTTGAATTGCTTTGTTCTCTCTTATTGGAATGCCTCTGGGAGTGATGGTGATGTCTGCTAACACTTATTGTTCTTCTTTTCTCATCAGGAGACCTGTGACCTCCTGGTTTTCTTGAGCCACTCTCCTTATCCAATTTCTTTTCTTTTCCTTCCAGGCTCTGCATCAACTAAATTTTGAAGTCTTCATGTTTCTCCTTGGCTCTCTTAAGCCTTTCATTATCTGCCTGGTGAATTTGGACATCTCTTTGCAAATTTTTGATGATTTTCATCATGCCCACGTCTATATCTATTTCTTCTCCATTCCCATTGGAGTTCGATCCTTCAATTCCCAAATGGACATCCTTTCCTCTTACTTCATCCTCCTGACTGTAAGCATCCTATGACTCCTCCATTTCTCTACACTATGGAACAATTCGGTTCGGTTCTGACAATTGTTAACTCTGCAAAGTGTGCAATCAACTGAAATTTGTCAGGTTACTTGACTTAATAATTTTCCCAGATAACTTAAACAATCTGATTCAAAAAAAGAATATCAAACTCCATTTTCAACCGGTCTTGGTCAATCAAGAACCTCTCAGTATTATATCTCTAATCCCAGCTATGTTCTCCAACAATTTTTTAGTGTTAGCCCCTTTTTATTCAACCCTTGGTTTGCATATGACCATGGTTATGACCCAGTGCTAATGATTTGGACACTTATCTGGAGCCTTGAAACTTTGGGGCTTCGGAGCTTCGAAGGTTTCCCTTTCCGTACCTTACAAACATCACATAACAATGAACTCTCAAATGCATGAAGGGCAATGGATCTATAGTCCACATTCCTTGCTCAGATCTATGATGGATAGGAGCTTTGGGGACTCTGGGCTTCGGCAGTTTCCAAAGCACGTTCCAACAAATCTCCCAGAGTGTCGAATTGTCAAACTCGTGAAGTGGGGTGGATCAACAGTCCATGACTTCCCATCATCCAATGATTGATACTCACTATGGAACTCTGTGGTTCAGGATTTTAGGACTTCAGAGCTTCAGGGATTCGGGACTTTGGAGCTTCGAGGTTTCGGGACTTCGAAGCTTCGGGGCTCTAGGACTTCAAAGTATTTCACATCTGCACACTCTAAAACTATCGATCCACGAATCTTTGAATACTTCCACATCACCCCTGGTGACGTCATTACGTCACGTTATTTCGACGCTATGAAACTTTGGGGATTTCTTCCTCCAATTCCATCACGAACCATTTCTTTCAGAGTGTCAAGTCTTTGGACCTTGGGATCTGACGCTCATGTCCCCTGTGACCAACAGTTGGGATTAACTCCATCCTTTGGGCCATCAGAAGTTCTCTACCCAATTCTAACTGTAACACTTTTCCTCCAGAGTACCAAGTCTTCGGACTTCACAATCTAGCGCCACGCGTCTACTGGGGTCAAGTTATCATGTGCTCGGTCTGGTTAGATTCTTTGCCATGGTTTTTAACTACTTTATGTATTCATCATGGCCCCACTACCCATGCTTGAGAGGAGTGCCACATGGCGAAATACTAGAAGTGGACACATGGCCCAATCATACGGGTGACACGTGTCACGTTCTAACTGGAATTTATGTCTTCCAAAGGTTCTTAACTCACTTAAACATGGCACACATCCCATGTGTCCATGTCATCTCTGGTGATGTCATCAGGCCACGTCACTTCTGGACTTTGGCCTTCGAAATTTTTTACACTTGCACACTCCAATTCTCTCAAATGCCAAACTCTCGAACAAGTTGATCCTCTAACACACGTTCCTTTCAACGAATGGTCTAGATTAACTCCAGACTTCGGTACTTCAGGATTTTCCACTCTATTCACACCTTGTTTCTCCCAAATGTCGAATTCTGGAACAAGCCTATCTGTCGACACATGTCCCTTTTGATGAACGGTCTGTATTAACTCCGGACTTTGGGACTTCGGGAGTTTGTGCATCAACACACTCCATTTCTCCTGAACATCGAATTCCTGAACAAGCCAACCTGTTGACACGTGTTCCTTTTGATGAATGGTCTGGATGAACTCTGGACTTCGAGACTTCAATATTTTGCGCATCAATACACTATGTTTCTCCCGAACGTCGAATTCTCGAACAAGCCAACTTTCCAACATGTGGCTTATCCCTACGGTTTTAATTCATCCTTAGGAAAATCCAATGGTAAACACTTTTCCCCCCTGAATCTATGGTGTAGATCCCCTTCGGGACTTCGAAACTTCGGGCTTCGGCCCCTTTTTCTCTTATAACCCGTAAACTTCATCGGACCCCACGTCCCAACACCATGGTTATTGTGGTTTCTCTATGGCCATTTCTTAAACCGTTATACCTCCTATGCTTCCAAACACAGTCCAAGTGTTCTCTCAACGCCCTTCTGGCACTTTGTACAACAAAATTCTCTGTACTTTTTACTTTGAATTCCTCGTTTGTGGCCCATTCAGGTTTAGGGTTGAAACCATGGGCTCTAAACTTGAATTTTGTCCATTTCGACAACAATCCTTTTCCAAAACTTTTGCTTCAACTTCCACTAACATGGCCCATCCATGCTTAGTGTTGAAACCTTCGCTCTAATACCATTTTGTAATGTCCCTGGCCCTCATCCTCTATCGGTTAATGCTACCCAAGCAACTATATCTATGTTTTTCTTCTCTGATACCATTTTGTAACTTCCCCAACCCTCAACCTCTGTCGGGTAATGCTACCCAATCAACTTTATCTTTTCTTTTCTAGCTCTGATACCAAATATATTTATAAACATACGCATCTAATGCAATTTAAACATTTATAGCATTGTATTCATACACCTATTCATGCGGAAACAACATTAAAACATACATGCAATATATACAGACAATTCTAATAACATTATAACTTGATTTCAAGATACACATTATACAGAGAACATAGATTTGGTACTTATCTTTTAATATATGGCCACCAACTATGTCCAGACCTTCCATGAACCTCCTATCCTTAGACCACGTTGCTCATCACGCTCAACAGTGGGTCACCCCTGAGCTGGGACTAAACTCCACCGAGCAAGGGATTCCTAGCTTGGCAAGGACAACAGGAAATTCACACATATCAACAGAAAGGATTTTATCCCAGGAGCCACTTACGCCCATAGCCCACAGACCCTCATTCCCCACATGCCTGTCCCACCCCCAGAGTGTACACCTTCACTATAATAAGTCCATCAGTTGTCCACCTCCCTTCCAGGGCTTCAGCAACAGGTTGGACCGGAAGTCTTAAAGTATTGTAGCTTCTATGGGACTCCCTCCAGGAGAACTCGCTTCCTCAGAACACTCTCTCACCTGGAGAGAGTTTCTCACATGCTTGATATCCTGCCTCTTCTATCCAACTCCTAATTCTAGCGGGTAACCACCGCAGCAAAAATTGGGTATGGGATCTGGTAATGACAGCAAGCCACACCAGTCCAGAGAAAACGTGGGCAACAATAGCAAAGGATAAGGTGTGATATGTATCAAACACTACGCATTCATTTTGTGCTTCACAGGAAAAATGATTAGCTTCATAACATGGGTGAGCGAGTTTCATAAGTTGCAGAGATCGACGATGGAGACAATGGATGGTTGTGTCAAGTTTCTCTCTATCTCAGTGTGTGCATCAATGGGGAGTATGGCAAAGTTGTAGAGTGGTGAAAATTGCGAGAATTGTGAGGGAACCCCCAACGAGCTGACTTTCCCACCTAGAAACTACATGCAGCCAGGTTGACACATGTCTTCCTAAAGTTGCATGAGCTCCACTTAATAATCATTCCCTTTCCCCAAGAACTTAGGAAAACTTAAGTTATGTCAAACCTTAGCCTCTAGGAAATAATAATATAGTATTATCCCTTTAGGGGTAAGCCCTCTAGCTTAGCCCCTATTCCTAGACACTTAGCCCCTTCCCTTTCCCCACCTAGTGGAGCTTAGTCCCCCATAAACTCTTTATTCGTGGTCAGTCTACACGCATCGATGTAATTTTATTAATGATGTGAGTATTTACATATACAAAAGCAGGCTCATTAGCCTTAGCATCTGGCTCTCCGGCCTAATAAACACATAAGTCCTCTATCTTATAAAAAATTGGTTCACCAACCTATAAACATAATTACAATTCAGTAGGGGCTCGGCCTTGGGGTGTTACACACATGAGGAGATAGAATACATGTCCAGGGTCCCTTATTCATCGGCAGTTGGCAGCTTAATGTATGCAATGGTTTGCACAAGACCAAATATTGCATATGCAGTGGGATTTGTGAGAAGGTATATGAATAATCCAGGTAAAGAACATTGGGAGGCAGTAAAGTGGATTCTCTGGTATTTGAGAGGTACTATTACTCATGCATTATGTTTTGGAGGTTTAGACATTATTCTACAGGGATATGTTGATTCAGATATGGCAGGTGATAAAGATAGCAGGAGGAGCACCGCAGGGTATGTTTTTACTATAGGTGGAACAACAATAAGTTGGATTTCGAAACTGCAAAAGATTGTTTCACTTTCAACAACAGAAGCAGAGTATGTTGTTGATACAAAGGCTAGTAAAGAGATTATTTTCTTACAAAGGTTTATAGAGGAATTGGGAAAGAAGCACGAGAATAGCAGGTTGTATTGTGATCGTGAAAGTTTCATTCATCTTGCAAAGAAATCAGCCTTCCATTCGAAGACTAAGCATATATATCTCAGGTACCATTTCATACAATCCATCTTGGAAGATGGACATTGGAAGTTGGAAAAGATACACATTAGCCAGAATCATGAAAACATGTTCATAAAGGGAGTAACCAAGGAGAAATTGAGTTCCTTCTCAGTTTCAGTTGGTCTTCAAGCATGAAGGTGAAGATGAGAAATTTGCTAGGTCCAAAAAGGATCATAGTACATCATATACAACAACAATGGATTTGTTGAGATCAGTCTCTAGGTGGGATATTGTTGGTTGTGGATCTTGATTATCTTCTTGATTCAAAGGTCTTTGTTTTCAGTCGTTTTTATACCCCATGAAGGATTTACACCCTAGAAGAATGTACACTCCTCCACGCAGGGGAGTGAAGGGGGGGTTACCCCCTCTGCAAGGTACGGGGGAAAGTAATCCCCTAGCGGGGGTTTGGGGGCGAAACCCCTAAAGGAAAATTTTCCTTGTAAATGTATATTGTAATTTCATAGTAAATCTGGACCGTTCATTATAAGGTCGCAGATATGACGGTATAAGTTATGTTAGGGTTTTTTTTTTCCCTAGAAGGCAACCCTCTTTAATGAGGGAAATTTATTGTGGCTATATATCATTGTGAATATTGTATTATGAGTGAGGAGACTGTGAGAGAAAGAATAGGAAGTTACAGTGGGTATGTTGTATGTTGTATCCCTTCTTTTGTTGGATAATAATAAAGGAAGGACCTGGTGATTTCTCTGGTGGATGTAGCCCACACTGGGTGAACCACATATATCTGTGTCTCTATTGTATTGTGTACCTTTTGTATTTTATTTCCACATTTTTTTTATTTTATTGCTTCGTGATCTTGTTTTTCTAACACAACTAGTGCATACCCTTTTGATGTTTTAATTGTAGAGAAATAGGGAATTTATAAGAAATTGTAAAAGTCCCAATAGTAAGAACAAATGGAGGAATGAGAATATTGTTCTAGTGAGTAAAAATGTAACAATGGGCCTAGCAAGCAAATAATATGAAGGAAATAATCTAGGAAGCTTGCTAAAAGAGAAGAAATCATAGAGTAGTCAAACAAGGAAAAAAAATGAAGCATTAAGAAGTTCCAGAGTGAAGACATGCAAAATAGCTTGGACTCAAAGGATGCATCTGGATCACAAAATGCCTCCAAATGTATGGAAAACAATCCACTTTATAATTCTTCTTTGTATTTCGGAGAACAAAATAAGGGTGAGGATGTAATTTCCATGGGTGAAGCTAATCTAAGTACAAAAAACCATAATTTTTCCCTAGTTCCAATAGGGATGCTCTTATCTAGGGAGAAGAAGGAGAAAATAATTTTCATGTAAATGAAATCCTGTTATGTCAAAGATAAAACCCTAAGAGTCTAAGAAGAGGGCTTAGAAGCTCCTGAAATCCACAGAACAAGGTACAAATTAATGCATGGAAGAGTAAAATCCCCTAAAGAGGATATAGGGATTGAAGTCATGAAAATCCTATCAAAGAATGTGAAGGGGTAGGGAGTGACCAAAAAAATCAGTCCCTTGGGATTTTTTTCAAGAATTACAAGTCTGATGTAGTGTTGATTCGAGACATCATGTGTGAAGATTGAAGAGTAGTGAACATTTTGTCAACCTATTTAAAAGATTGGTCCTTTTTATATAAAATGTAAAGGTAAATAAATAGGGTTAGTTACATGATGGAAAATACTTTGGAACTTATTGAATCTTATTTAAAAATGGGGGTAAAAAGATAGTTCTAGAGTCAAAAGAAATAAGAACATTGTTTTCCATAATCAATGTGTATGGACCTTGTGATGATACAGAGCAATTTTAGGACATGTTTAAGGTGAAAGGATGGGTTCATGATGACAATGTGACTTTATAGGGAAACCTAAATCTTATTTTGAAATAAAAAGAAGTTTGGGAAGAAAATTCTAGAAATGGCCCTCTAGTTGAATATTTATCATAGCTATTTGGGGAGGTAGCGCTTTGTAACATGGAACCTATTCAATTGGTACATAGTTGGAGAAACCTAAGGAGTGAAAAAGGGGGGGTATATAAGAGGTTAGATAGATTCTTTGTAATCAAAAGGATAATATAAGAGAAGGGAAGAATCAAGTCCTTGGAGGGAGAAGGGGGAGTCTCAAATCATCTTCCAATATCCCAAGCCACTAGGGTCTCTTAAGTTTAATTACAAATGGTTGGAAGAAGAAGACATAAAGAATATTGTTCATCAGATTTGGAAAAAAATGACCTTGACGTAGGAACAACTATGTCATAGATGGAACAAAATCTTAAACAAGTTTAAAAGATAGTAGGGGAATGGGTTAGGGAAAAATTAAAAAAAGACCCAAAAGGACCTGAAAAAAATAGAAGATTAGTTAAAGTAATTTTTTAGGAAAACATAGAGAGGGTATTTTTGGCAAAGGAATTAAGTAAACTCAAAGAATTATAAAGGAAAAAAAGGAATCTTCCGGAGAAAGAAGAAGTTGAGTGGAGGTTAAAGAGAAAACCATTTTGGTTAGTTGAATGAGATCATAATACAAAAATTATTCAGAGTTGTGAAAAACATAGAAAACATATTAATACTATTTGGGAAATAAAAAAATATGGATGGAGTTAGAGTCAATAAGTTTGAGGAGATAGTAAACAAGAGTAACTCACTTCATAAATTAGTTACAAGATCCCACATGGGAAAATATTACAAAAATATTGAAGGTCGTTTATTTCTTCCCAAGGATGATGGAGGAACAAGAGAATGAGGATTTGGAAGTTGAGATTACTAAGGAAGAACTCAAGGCTATTTTATCTTCATTAAATAAGGCTAAGAGTCTTGGTCCAAATGGGTTGACTACATAATTGTATCTAGCGTTTTATCAAATACTAGAAGAAGATCTTTCAAGGCCAATTGAGGAATCAAGGATTTAAAGGAAGGTCTTGGGTGTTGTGAAGTATTATTTTATAGAACTTGTCCCAAAGAAAAATAAACCAGAATCCTTTGACAACTACAAAAAAATATATTTGTGTAATTCTATTTATAATATTTGTGTAATTCTATTTATAAGATTATAGCAAAGATTTTGGAAAATATATTAAAAAATTATTTCTAACTATATTTTAGAAGAATTGTAATACCCTGTATGAGCATAATTATAATGAGTAAGTTTGTGGTAAGTTTGGTAAGTGATTTACCATTTGATTAATTTGCAATTAATACAAAATAACAATAAAACTAAATAATAAGGTGGACTTGGGGTTATAACTCCCCGGGAGCACCATGGGAGCAATGAACCAACTGGGGAAGTAGGGGGAGTAAAAACTATTATTTTAATATGATTACCAAGTGTCTAATTCCCCAATTCTTCATATCTTTTGTATTATGTGCCTTATGTTTATTTTCCAAGCTTTAAGGAAAGGCACGTGCTCTCCATGCAAGCCTATTATTCATGCAAACTCTAGCGAAGGGATCCTCTCAACGTTTGAGAAAATTTCCTATCATTCATGAGCTAAGGTTAGTGCTAAGAGTAAATTCTTCTCAAGTTGAGGATGTTGTGGTTTTTTTCCATAAATGTATGTGGAAAACATGGCTAAGTTATGGTTAATAGCTATAGCTAAGATTCCATGCTTCCTAGCATATGAGATTTCTTAGGCATCCTATATTGTAGCACTGGAGGGAAGAGGCATAGCTTGAGGGACTATTTAGCAAAGAAGGGGATCCCATTCCTTGTGGTGTGCATGGATGAGGGGGAAGAGAGGTTGGGTAGTGGAAACACTGTAGTAGTAATGGGATGAACTATTAATTATTTTCCTGAGATATTTAGAAATTGGGATAAGTGAGAGAAACCATAGACATAGCTAGTAAATTTTCCCTTGTTGTTTCATTGCTCAGCATGGGGGTGGAACCTACATGAGATGGTTCCTATGAATGGGAGGAAATATGCTCCCCTGGATATATTTAACCAAGTGAAATATTATATCAAATAAATAATTTGGTATTTATTATTATATGTTGATGACCAAAGCTTGCAGTTATTATTGTAAATGAGGAATATGTGCTTATTTGGGGAAGATAAGAGGTTGGAAACTAGCATTGGCATAAGAGTGCATTATGGGTTGTCTGGTAGATATTTATATGCATAATTTAAAGATTGTTACAAACATTATTTGTAAAGAAGAGGGGATAATTCTACCTTTTATATGTAAATTAAGTTTCACCTATGTCAATTTTTTGTAAATGGCCTTGTGGGTATCACAAAAAATGCTAGAATTATGAAGTATGTAATTAAGTTGTAGGGGGGAAACTAGATGTATGTTGTTGTAATTCCCTAGTATAGTCTATTAATATTCCTAGTATATGTTGGATTACTGAGAGGGGCGGGGTTTGGGGGGGGTGAATCAATAATAGAGAAATTTAATCCTTTTTCACCATAAAATGCAAGTGTTATATCAATGTAGCATTATCATCCAATAGTTGCAGAGTAAATAAATAATGAACAAATGAGAAATCATACACATAAATAGTACACTAGTGTTTTACGTGGAAACCCAAAGCAGGAGAAAACCACAGAATTCTTTTTCTTATATGTCTTTAAGAATTACATTCATTGGAAGCACAAACTTCCTTTGTTTTCCAGCTGCAACTGGAAGGTGGCTCCAACCCCCTAGTTTCTCAAGCTACAACCTGAGGTAACCTCCAACTCCCCAATTCTCTGGCTACAACCAGAAGGAGGCTAAAACCCCCTATATTCTCAGGCTACAACCTGAGGGAAGCTCCAACTCCCCAATTCTCTAGCTACAACCAGAAGGAGGATACAACCCACTATGTTCTCCAACTACAACCACCTATCCTTGCCCCGTCCAACAACCCTGACGTAGAAGTAGAATGATGGAACCACTGTCACACTATCACTGTGAGATATACCACTGTAACAAGCTATACCACTGAATTGCAACCAACCAACCTGTAACAACCTATACCAATAACTTGTGCCAACATGTACCATACCTCAACCTGTAATCAACCTTAACCATAAACAAGTGCATCAACCATGCACCAACCTGTACCATGAACAAGTGCATCAACCATGTGTCAACATGTACCTAAACATGTACCATGAACAAGTGCATCAACCATGCACCAAACTTGTACAAATAACCTCTCACAACAATCTTGTTGAATTCTGGCTTATTCTATAGAGAGAACTTGTAGAGTGTGCCCCGCACAGAATATTTGTTGCATAGATCTGAATATTGTACATAGATTAGTACATAATATAATCTAACCAATACATTTGGTCTTATTGAATTTGGATATGTTGTGAAGAAGTTATTACGTTTTTACCTAAAACACATGTTTTAGACTAGTTTCAGGACTAGCCACAAACCCTATTTTCCACGGAGTGTAACTCCAAAATACAACTACCCACAAGCTTAAATTTGTATCACAGATATTTGGATATGTTTCCTCATTGGCCTCCCAATTTCACGGTCTAAATCATTCTAGAAAAAAATTTGTTGTGAAAATGGTGAGATAACCTTTAAATAACATACCTTAGAAAGCATCACCAAAAGAATTTATCCTCCCTTGAATTTTGGTCTTCTTTACTTCACTTTCCCTCTAAAATTCGACTTATATATCCTTTGGTTACCTCAGTCACTTGTAGATATTAAATATGCTCAAGTGTGATTAAAATGAGAGAGCCTTGCCTCTTATTTATACTTTCATGTAGCCTGCTCAAGGGGTTACCTTTTAACCATCTTAACCCACTTTCCTTATTTTAGGGTTAACCCACTTCTAACCACTTGTCAACTTAGTAATTTATCCATTAACTTTATTATTTAAATAATTAATTTTGTACTCACTTGGACTTATATTACACTCATCACTTCACTTTATTATTTACCTTCTAAAATCTCTTAAACCACTTTGACTACTTTGACCTTTTTGGGGCTTCTAGATGACTCATGGGGGTTCTCCAACTTCACATGGCCATAATTCTCTAACTGTGAGGAGTTATGTGATGTTCCACATACCACTGGAAATGGCATCACATGTACTATCCATATAGAATATTCTTATCTGCAAATATATCAAAACTCATACCATTATCCATCAAACAAACTTGGGTCCATTACCCAAACCTTTCTCCGACTTCACATGGCCATAACTCTCTAACAATGAGGAGTTATGTGACGTTCCACATACCACTAGAAATGGAATGACATGTACTATCCATATGGAATAGTCTTACCTTCAAATATATCAAAACTCATACCATTATCCATCAAACAAACTTGGGTCCATTACCCAAACCATTGTGCTACCAGAATTCGCCATCAGACTTTCTTCAAGGGTTTACATCAATGACAACCAACCAAATTAATCAACAATATCCCCCTTTGGCATTGATGGTAACACTCTGATGCAATACTGAATTCATGTCACTCATTCTCCCCCTTTACCTTTACCTTTTCATTTACCTTTGCATCTGATAAATCTCTCCCCCTTTGTTATCAATGGCAAAGGTATCTTT
The DNA here is from genome assembly GCA_009831015.1 of Picea engelmannii. Taxonomy (NCBI): domain Eukaryota; kingdom Viridiplantae; phylum Streptophyta; class Pinopsida; order Pinales; family Pinaceae; genus Picea; species Picea engelmannii. The sequence continues at coordinate 11,462 of ML827420.1, read as the reverse complement.
CCATCTAGGGTTTATCCCCTTAACTGAACTGTCCTTGGGGATACTCCCCCTGACTGAACTCTTCCTTAAACTGATCGTCCAACCTGAAATGTCCTCTTTATGGTGCTTCCTCATGTAAATATAAGACATATAAGATAAGCATTCAAAAGAATTCATTTTGGAGTAGAAATTACTCCGAGTCTCTGGCGTAGATACTCAAAGGCTTCCCATGGAAGTGGTTTTGTAAAGTTGTCTACCACTTGTTCTTTTGTGCCCACATATTCAACTCTGATGTTCTTATATGTAACATGTTCCCATAGAAAGTGATACTTGATTGCAATGTTGATACTTGATTGGAATGTGCTTCGTCTTGGAGTGCATCACCGGGTTCTTTGAGATACTGATGGTGCTTGTATTATCACAATAGATTGGAATGGGATCATCATACTCAACATGTATATATGTCAAAGTTTTTTTCATCCATAAAACTTGTGTACAACATCCTAATGTTGCAATATACTCTACCTCGGTTGTAGATAAGGATATTGATGATTGATTCTTTCTTAGCCATGATACTAAACACTCACCCAAGTAGAATGTTGCTCTACTGGTGCTTTATCAGTCATCAATGCAACCTGCCCAATCTGCATATGTGTAGGCAATAAGTGATAGATCCTTTCCTTTTGGATACCATAATACAAACTCTTATGTTCCTTTGAGATATCTGAAAATCCTCTTTACTGCTAATACATGTGATTCCCTTGGTGTTGCTTAAAATCGCGCCACTTGTCCAACTTCACACATTACATCTGGTCTGGATGTTGTCACATATAGTAAGCTACCAATCATTGACCTATATTGCCTTTGGTTTGTAGACTTTGAATCATCATCTTTGCTCAACTTGCAACTTGTTTGCATAGGAGTGGTAACTAGTTTGCAATCTTCCATTCCGAACCTCTTTAGCATTTCTCTGATATACTTAGTTTAAGAAATAAAAATTCCTTGGTTTCTTTGACATATTTGAAGACCCAAAAAGAAGGATAATTCTCCAAGTAATGACATTTCAAATTCATTCTGCATATCCTTTGCAAATTTCTGGCTTAACCTGTCATTAGTATTCCAAAACAATATCATCAACATAAATTTCAATTAATAAAATACTACCTTGAGTTACCTTGATGTAGAGGTTGTTTTCTGCGCTTCCTTTCCATAGTTCATAGGGAGTTTTTTCATTGGTGTTTTTTAGCATTACTTTGTTTTGAATGTGAACTGTTGTATGCACTGCATGTGTCCAAAAAATATCTATCAATTTGACGCAAACGCACCACCCAGGCACGTCCGCTCCCACAGGGCCTTCTCTTCCCTTGGCCCGAAGAACTGAAATGCTCTTCAATTCCCTTATCGGGAATTTTCAATACCCACAGAATACTCCTTATGATCTCCCTACTCCAAATCGGGAAATCAGACTTCGCGTAATCGTGAATATTGTGGTCACGAATTCAGGCTCTTTGAATCCCCGAATCCCAATCTACTGATACTTCGGTGTGGTGCAACACCTATCCACCTCTCTGATCCTTAACCCGTCGGGAAATCGCGTATCGAAATATCACGATTCCTATTGCTATGTGCCCGGGACTTCCAATTCCCTGAATTTCGACACGATCTGCCACCTGTCCTCTGCCCTAACGCCTATGGCCCACACTCCTGTGGTGATCGGGAAATCGCGTATCGGGATATCACGATTCCCGTTGCACTAGTTCATGGAACTCTCCAAGTCCCGATCCCTGATGCACGTGAGAGCTTACTCCTCCACGTCACCACTTCCTCGTCGCCCTATCGGGTATCGCGAAATCGCGATTTCTGATGCGACAATTTCTTTGTCCTCAGAAACCCCGAAATGTTGAACCCCGACTCGCTCTGTATTTCTGACGCGTGTCCTGTCCAATATCCACGGCTATAATTCCGTCAGTGTTTCGAGACTTGAGGGGTCTCGAGTTTCTTGACTTCCAAGACATCGATGCCTCCAATATCCCGATGCCTCCCCGGAACTCTCCTTTGTTCACTAGGGATTAACCCCGATGCAACTCCTCGGGATTTAACGGCTAATGGGAAGTCACTGGCTGATCCCACGGCTCAGCAGCCCCTCGAGCTTGGACTCTGGTGTGGTCGTAACCTCCTCGCACCTCCGCGAGATCCAATGGCTGACGGTTTTTTTTGTCAATCTCTTCTGTAAGATCCTAACCGTTGATTTCTTTCCCCCTTGGGGATTTCTTGGCACGAAAAATCTCCTGTGAAACCTTTCAATAATTCTGAAGGCCTCTCTTCCTCCTGAGCTTTCTTCACAGCTTCTCCGTCTCTTAGAAAAGAGATCTCTTTGCGCGCACTCCTTGCGGCGACCCTACAAACACTTCAAGTGTTCGACCTTCTTTGACTCGCGCACGCCTGCAACATCAGTCCTCCAAAGCTTCCTTCTCAGAATCACAACTGAGACTTCCTCTTCAACCTGCACACTCCTTGCACGACACTGTGCCTAACTGCCTCTTCGAGGAAATAAGCACAAAAGTTATCTCTAATTGAACCCTTCTGTCAACACACTCCTTGCGGACAAATTCAACTACACTCCTTGCAGGAATTCTCTGGTTCAGAATAGAGAAACAAATGAAGCTAATTCCTTCTTCCCTTCAGACTTCAATTTCACCATGAAATCACATACACAGCATATAAAAGCAAATGTATAACAGGAAGTAAACATTCATGAGCATATCAACATCAACACACAGAGAATCAACACAAACCATGAATTTGAATCAGAGTTCTTCTATTAATTCAAATGTCTGTACATGGGTGTTCTTCACACAGTTCTCTGCTTTCTCTTCTTCTTCCTGAATGCTTGATGATAATACCATGATACAATGAGGTTGTCTATATCTATTTTCCCTCTCAGACTCTAGGCTATCAAATCTAGAATTGAATTCCTATCTACCAGCATTAACTAAATTAAATGTCGTCTATCTACTAAAGGACGAGAGCTTAAAGGATCAAGGTCCCTTTACAATATACAAGGGTGCCTCCTCTTAAATGACTCATTTTAAGATTGGCGCAACAGCTCCAAAGCATTTTCAAAATTTGTGTTGGCTTGTCCAGCTGTCTTCCGCTCCGCGCTGGCTCGTTTGATGTGCTGATGATGCTCCTGCATCATACTCCCTGGCTTGAAAATTTTCACGGGCTCCTGTCCATGAGCTCCTCCACGGTCTGTCCATGCTTATCGCCTCCCATGGCCTCTCTGGTATGGGCAATGGCTGATAAAACCCCACATTTTTCTTTCTCCCCTTCTAATGCTAGCAAACTCTACATCTGTCAACGAACCTTTTGACATCTTCTCGCATTCCCGGCCAAAAATATGATTCATTCAACTTCGTGAATGTTTTATCATGGCCAAAATGTCCTGCCAATCCACCACTGTGAGTTCACGGAACTCTCCAAGTCCTGATCCCTGATGCACATGAGAGCTTACTCCTCCACGTCACCACTTCCTCGTCGCCCTATCGGGTATCGCGAAATCGCGATTTCTGATGCGACAATTTCTTTGTCCTCAGAAACCCCGAAATGTCGAACCCCGACTCGCTCCAGATTTCTGACGCGTGTCCTGTCCAAGATCCACGGCTATAATTTCGTCGGTGTTTAGAGACTCGAGGGGTCTCGAGTTTCTTGACTTCCAAGACACAGATGCCTCCAATATCCCGATGCCTCCCCGAAACTCTCCTTTGTTCACTAGGGCTTAACCCCGAAGCAACTCCTCGGGATTTAATGGCTAATGGGAAGTCACTGGTTGATCCCACAGCTCAGCAGCCCCTCGAGCTTGGACTCGGGTGTGGTCGTAACCTCTTCGCACCTCCGTGATATCCAATGGTTGACGGTTTTTTTTGTCAATCTCTTCTGTAAGATCCTGACCGTCGATTTCTTCCCCCCCTTGGGGATTTCTTGGCACGAAAAATCTCCTGTGAAACCTTTCGATAATTATGAAGGCCTCAATTCCTCCTAAGCTTTCTTCACAGCTTCTCGGTCTCTTAGAAAAGAGATCTCTTTGCACACACTCCTTGCGGCGACCCTACAAACACTTCAAGTGTTCGACCTTCTTTGACTCGCGCACGCCTGCAGCAACAGTCTTCCAAAGCTTCCTTCTCAGATTCACGACGGAGAATTCCTCTTCAGCCTGTGCACTCCTTGCACGACACTATGCCTAACTTCCTCTTCGAGGAAATAAGCACAAAAGTTATCTCTAATTGAACCCTTCTGTCAATGCACTCCTTGCAGACAAATTCAACTGCACTCCTTGCAGGAATTCTCTGGTTCAGAATAGAGAAACAATTGAAACTAATTCCTTCTTCCCTTCAGACTTCAATTTCACCATGAAATCACATACACAACATATAAAAGCAAATGTATAATAGGAAGTAAACATTCATGAGCATATCAACATCAACACACAGAGAATCAACACAACCCATGAATTTGAATCAAAGTTCTTCTATTAATTCAAATGTCTGTACATGGGTGTTCTTCACACAGTTCTATGCTTGCTCTTCTTCTTCCTGAATGCTTGATGATAATACCATGATACAATGAGGGTGTCTATATCCGTTTTCCCTCTCGGACTCTAGGCTATCAAATCTAGAATTGAATTCCTATCTACCAGCATTAACTAAATTAAATGTCGTCTATCTACTAAAGGACGAGAGCTTAAAGGCTCAAGGTCCCTTTACAATATACAAGGGTGCCTCCTCTTAAATGACTCATTTTAAGATTGGCGCAACAGCTCCAAAGCATTTTCAAAATTTGTGCTGGCTTGTCCAGCTGTCTTCCGCTCCGCGCTGGCTCGTTTGATGTGCTGATGATGCTCCTGCATCACAATTTAGAATCTATTAGCATTGTTTGAGCCATTTCCTGTGTAATTATCATCCATTATGATAATGTTCTTTTGTCTCTAAACCACTCTCTGAATCAATCTATAAATCCATGCTCTCATCCACTTTCATATATCTGTCCAAACCTGTTAAGTGTTCTTACGAATCCATCTCTATCCATATTGTTCAAGACTCTACTTGCACAACTGTCCATAATGATGACCCATTTATCACTATACTAGCAAGAAGTCTTGATTAATCTATCAAAATGTACTTCTACTAACTGACTTCTCTGAATTTGTCTTCTGAAACTCTGCAAGCTGCTTGAAGGATGGTTCTTTGGTCTGTCACAGCTATCACATAGACTCCCCCTGTCTGATATTCATATTACCTGGGAGTCTCTCAGTCGGATGACTCAGAACAAATCATGTTGTGATGTGTATACATCATCATCTTCATTGGTAGATTCATCATCATCATCTTCATCGATAGATTCATTATCTCTCTGATCTCTGACTTCTTTCTTTTTGTCTGTGGATTCATCTTTCACTACAATACTTGAAAGTACAATCTCTTGAACCTATTCCTTATTTACATTTCCTTCCTTTGTTTCAGTTATTTTCCAAACCTTTTTGTATCTGACATCTTTCTTTTTCTCTATAGAATTTTCTTCATCTCATTTTATTTCCAATCTTGCGATCTCTAGTACCTGGTCTTTGTCCATCTGTTCTTGTTGTTTTCTTATCCATACTTTCTTATATCTGATATTAGTGTTCTATTTCATGGAAGTATCAATCATGCTTCTACAATCACTGGCTATGTGTCCATAGTTATAACATTTGTATCACTCAATGTTACGTGCGGCCACATAGGCACTTCTTGCTTGAACATTTCTTTTATAATCCCTACAATATGCAACCTTATGTCCAAAATTAGTACAATAAAAAAATGACCATAAAATAAATTTGCATACCTGGGAGTGGATGATTTTCTTTATGGTGTAGTCCTTATGAATTTCTGCCTTGACTGATCATGATCATAATTGAAGCTTCTTTGTGGCTTGAACATAGATGGTCTTCTTGAAAATGTATCTTCAATAGTTTTCTTAGATTCGGGTTGACCATGATTCCTTCCTTTGAGTACTTCTACATAACTCTTTCTATTTTCTTCATTCTTCTTTTCTAGCAACCTAGAGTGCTTCTCTTCATTCTTTGTAACTGATGTGGATGTTTCTGTCTCTTCAACGTTCTATTTGAGCTTGAGGATTTTACTTCTCAATGTGACAACTTCTTCTTCAATCTTCTCAACCTCTTCTTATTTCTTTAATATCTAAGACTTCGTGACTTCTTTTGCTCTCTTCTCTTCTTCAAGATGAATTTTTAATGTGATTATTTCTTCTTCGAGTACTTTCTCTTCTTGACCAAACTCTGGCTCAAGTTGGTTTAGATCGTTAGTTCTTTCCTTAAGATGATCTATCAAAATCTTCTCTCTCATTTCTGCTTCTTCCTTCTGTACTGCTATGTTAGCTTCCAAACATTGCTTTTGATATTCAAGATTTTCTTCGATCTTTCTAGCTTATTCTAGCTAAGTTCTTGAGTTCTCGATGACCTGTTGGGCTTTTTCAAAAATGTGAACACTTTCCTTTTGTTTCATCAATTATTTCTTGAGTGACTTGTTTTCTTATTTTAGTTCATCTAAAGAACTAATCAATTCTTCCTCATAATTGTCTTCTTTTTCAATTTGTTTTTCTTTCTCATTTCCTTCATGGCATTCTATTTCAATATGTATGTGTTTTTCACAATTAAAGAAAAACAACATACCTATGTTGATTATGTACTCTTCATCTTCTGAATCTATTTGACACGGTGAACATATTTCTTCTTGATATGTACCTGCATCTTCTTTGGCATTTTCTGAATCTGTGATGGGTGAAGAATATATGTCATGTAACTTATCCCAAAGTTCTTTGGCTGATGAACATTTACCAACATTTTCTCTTACCGAATTAGGCAATCCTTACCAGATGAAATCCATTGCTATTTTGTTATTCTTATTCAATTCCTTCTTGGCTGCAGTCTTTGCCCTTTTTTAACTATCATATCCTATAACGACTGATAGCCAAATATAATTCCCATGTGCCTGTAAAAATACTTTCATCCTTATGCTCCACATCTCATACTTTAAACCATTATGACCATTAAACAATGGTACTCCATTCTCAGAATAATCCATGATCTCCTTCTAGTGGTTAAATTGTTTCCTGAAGGAACCTTCTCTGATACCAATTGTTGGATTACTGGGAGGGGGAGGGGGTGAATCAGTAATAGAGAAATTTAATCCCTTTTCACCATAAAATGCAAGTGTTATATCAATGTAGCATTATCATCCAATAGTTGCAGAGTAAATAAACAATGAACAAATGAGAAATCATACACATACATAGTACACCAGTGTTTTACGTGGAAACCCAAAGCAGGAGAAAACCACAGAATGTTTTTTCTTATATGTATTTAAGAATTACATTCATTGGAAGCACCAACTTCCTTTGTTTTCCAGCTGCAACTGGAAGGAGGCTCCAACCCCCTAGTTTCTCAGGCTACAACCTGAGGGAAGCTCCA
>ML827419.1:76455-100720 GCA_009831015.1 Picea engelmannii | reverse complement strand
TATATATATATATATATATATATAAGAATCTTGGATTACATTTTGAAAGCATCATGTAATGAATAAAAGACTAATGAATGAATAAAGGAGTATGTTTGATTGAATAGGCTTGGAGCCATGTTAAGAAAAGGCAGTGAGGCATTTAGAGATAACTTTGTTGGGATGAAAAGTCCCAGGCGGTGTAGAAAGAATTGGAAGAAGGGGAGAGCCCCTAACTCCTTTCTTGTTATGTGTTATGTTTCCTCTTGAATGAGAAAGTTGACTTACTAATAAAAGTAAATGTTTTGAAACCATAATGATGACGATTGTATTACTGCAGAAACAGTTGAGAACTGTCTATATTGCATTCATGGAAACCCTTGAGGATAATGTGATGAAGTGCATAAAGATATGCTAGGACATTTTGAAGAAGTTTTATGGATTTGAATGTTATGATACATGCATTTTAATTGATATTACAACTAATGATGCATGTTGTGTATAGAAAGGAATTGGAACTATTGAGGAAGACAATTACCAATAATGGGCAACCTCAAGCAAAGGATGACCATGGGAAGGCTGCGGTTGAAAGATTGTTGACAGGACTGTGAAAATCCCGCTAAAGCATTGCTGATGAGGTAAAAATTAGAAAGAGGGTGCTAGTAGCCAAGAACATGTATAAAAATGTTCATGCTTATGTGGCTCAAGGTATGAAAAGATTTGGGTGAGAATCCCTTCTGAAATGTTTTATTGTCGCATGTTATGCACGAAATTTTGAAAGGGTAGTTGTATGCCATGGATACCCAAGTAGGGTATGATTTGGTAAGGAGAACCTGAATGTTGGAGGTGTGAACCTCTAGCAATGAAGACTGATTGTATGATGCAACAACATCTGAACCAAATGATCTTTGTTGACTAAAAAGGTCAAAAAACTTTACTAAGAGATCGTAGAAATCCCTTTAATCAACTACAGATCGAGATTGTGAGGATCGCGAAAGAAAACCCTGATCGAATCAGGTTAATCAAGACCCTGGCAAAGGAAATGAACACGAGCCATTCATTGGAAGGAAACCAATCTCAGTCGTCAGATCGATTTCAATATCCACTCGAGTTATCAGATCAAACAACATTCGTTCAATAAGATCGATGACCCATATTCATTGCAGAGATCGAATGGTCACACGGGTTAACGACATAGCCCGTGCCCGTAATTTAAATTCAATGTATCTTTGTTTTTAGTTTGGGGTCTGATCGTAGATCGGACAACTCATATTGATTGTGGAGCGCGAAGGCGGAATTAATGGGTGCGCTAGTTCATGACCCGCAATCAACCAACACCGTTGAACTCGTCGGGGTGGATGATCAACGACCATGATTAAAAGAGTTGGGAAATAAATTTTCAGATTATGGAGATTGAACTCTCCGATAAAGAGCGAGCAAATTAGGGATTCCACAATCACTGTGAACCGTTGATTTGTGAACGATTGGTGGGCGGGCTTGCAAGGCACCCACACATTAATGCCACATAAACTCGTATCGTGATTGGGTTCTGTGGTTGAATTTGGAAAATCGAGGCTCTGCTCTCAGTCTAAATTCTCGGTGAAATACTTCTATGTTGGGATTGTGGTATTTGGAATCGTGTGGTTTAGAATTGATCTAGGGATAAGATCGACAACCCGTATTCATTGTGGGGAAGGCATATTCACGTGGATCAATGTTAGAACCTGTACCCTTAAATTAAACTCAATATATTTTTGTTTTGAGTTTGGGGTTTGATAGAAGATCGGACGACCCGTATCCATTGCGAAGATCAGAAGAAGAATTGAACCGCGATATAGTTGAGGTTCCACAATCCCTTGCAGTCGTTGGATCTGGGTGAAGATGGATCTTCATAGTCAAATTGAAAAAAAGGGGTTTAGCCAGGATCATAGCACCCGGACACGAGAGCTGAAAGGGTAGCACTTGAAAATAATAGAGCTAAGGTCACAACTCTCGGTCGCATGGAAAGAAAATGGAGTTCCTCTGGGCCAGTCAAGGAAGATAGACTTTAACACTCTGCCTTGGAATGTGGTGGCGAGGACTGGTTCTATGGGAATAAAGGTGCTCATAGCTATCACATTGCATGGAATTTCTTCGAGGAAGTGCATGTTAACATGAAGGGAAGACAATGAACCCTCCATTGAGAAAGGAGGACCTTCCAATTTTTTACTTACATTATGTAAGCGCTGAAGGAAAACAAATTTGGGTGGCCATGAGTGTTGGCACCCTTGTTATTAATGGAAGAAGAATGCTCAAAGGCATTCATGTGGAACTTTTGAGTTCATGTTTACTGATTTGGGATCGTGATCGGCCTATAGAAGGTAGTATGGTTTTGTTGTAAGAATGAAAGAAAATGAATACGACATATGAGGAAAAGGTTGGTTAAATTCCAACACACCATGGCCAAGACCTGGTCGTAAAGTGTGACGAACTTGAAAACAAGGCAAGAGTGCATTGGGTATGAATGTGGCCATGAATATTGGCACATTTGTTAAAATCCTTTGAAATGTTGAATTAAGTTTTGAAAGGTTTGGTATGTTGAAATGAGGCATAGGCAAGGAATGAGATTTCCTTTTCATGTTTATATAGATGTGATGAAATATTAGTATGCATGGTTTTGAATACAGATATACATATACATGAATGCATGAGAGACTAACAATTTGTTTGGTTGTGTAAAGAATGAATTGCAGGGAGGAAATGGGTCTTGGATATGGCGGTATTGTAATACCATAAGGAAGACCAATTGACTACTGAGCCAAACTGCAAGGAATGATATTTCCTTTTTGAGAAAGTGAATTTGATTGTTAGTATGCACAATTCTGAAATTGTTTGTGATGACGTTGTAAAGGTGCAATAAAAATGTATGTGCAAGGAAAATATAACAATTTGTTTGGTTGATTGAAGTTGAAAGTGAAGGAAGCAAAGGGGTCTTGGATATGGCAGCATTGTAAGCCCATAAGGAACACCAATTGCCTATTGAGCCAAACCATTATGGGAAGGAAATTCCCACAATTATGAATCTAGTTCCTGTGCGGAACAAATATAAAAATAAAATGTGGAATTGGAAATCTGTAGGTGACAGATTTACAAGGAAATTCTGAATTTAAAATTTATGATGATGTCTCATGAATTTCCGTATACTTATGATATAGGTGAAAGGAAAAGATCTACAAAGAGTGAAGAGATGAGAGACTGAACTCTCGGGTTCGAGGAAGAACTGTGAAAAAGAGTATGTTCTGATCACAGGAAATAGAGACTGACTCGGGAGAAGGAGAGTAACCTTTGTCCCTATCTATGACTGAGTCAGGAGAAGGAGAGTAACCTTTGTCCCTATATATTTCTATGCCAGAAGAAGGAGAGTAACCTTCGTCCCTAAATTTCATTGAGCCAGAAGGATGTCAAGCCGAAAAGCATGAAAAATGGCTATTATTGAGCCATGAGAACCTCGTGGTAAGCCATGATCGCCTAGAATATGTTGTGTTGAGGTAACACAAGCTAAAAGGACGCCCCGACAGAGAAATTATGAGGGATGCCTCGACTATAAGGCACGATAAAGTCTCTGGAATTCTTCTTGTGCGATAAAACCTTGGCAAGGAAAGATGGATCACCCGATGGACTGTATAGCAGAGAAGGGGATGCCTGAGCCTAAGCCTGGAGGGTGAGTGATCGCAAGGAAGAGGAGACCTTGATATTTTGTGTAAACTGTTGATTGGGATTATGCACACGATGGGTAGTTCTTCCTGTGCGAGAAAACCTTGGCAATGCAATATGGATCACCCGAGGGACTGTATAGAAGAGAAGGGGATGCCTGAGCTTGAGCCTGGAGGGTGAGTGACCACAAGGAAGAGAATACCTTGATAGTTCTTGTAAATGATTGATTGGGATCATGCACACAATGGGTATGTCAAGGAAAAACAATGAGCCTAGATAACAAGACAACCATGTGGATACAAATCCACAAACTGCACAGATAGTTATTGTGCTAAGATTTTGAATTTTTCCTAGAAACTTTTCTGCAATGTTTTCGCATAAGACTATGATTAACGTGATTGATGTCCAAGAATTATTGAAGGCATGTGATGAAGGAAAAAGGTCTGGAAATGAACTGACCAAGAAAGAGGATCAATATTTCTGAAACAGCTGAATGAGAAAGGCATGGCAGGTGTTTTGAGAAAGAACACTAAGGACGATGCTCCTTTAAGGGAGAGGGAATTGTAACACCCATGTTTCCCCCGACTTGTAATTAATCATAAAATAGGACTACCATGCTGAGGCATGTGGACAATGTAAATGTATTATTGTTAAATTTCCCATAATTGACTGTTGGGGGGTGAATCCTTGAAGTACGAGCCATGATATCTCTAGAGGAAAGAAATCAGTTAATGAAGAAAGGACTAGTGGTTGAATCATCAACCACCCCTATGAATGGAAGCATGGTCTAACTGCCAAATGTCAGCCCGAAGTACCACAAAGACTTGCAGACCTGAGCTTCCTTCTGACAGAAGGAACATGATAGGTCAGAAACCTTCCAAAAGAAGGAAGGTAACATACATACACACACACAACAAGAGAAGGAGGACAAGACGAGAGCGCAAGATCATAAAGGAGATGCGCAGACCAAAAAGGAAGTGCAGTGAACACGACTTGAAGGACCCGAATGTGAGCTTGATGTGGAGGAAGCATCTAATAAACTTCGCAGGGTCGCTGTGACAGAGAGAGTCTCTCTGAGAGATGGCGTAAATTCCCTAGTGATATCATGGCTTGGCACGGGGGTGGCCAGAGTGATAAGAATGAATGCCTCTGAGCCTATGGTTGGGTGGAAAGGCACACACCCACAGTCAGTTAGTTGGATGCAACCTGTAATAGATAAGTAATCTCATACCCTGTGAAATTGAGTTGTAACTATGTAATAAAATTGGATATAATGTGAATGACCTAGGGATGTGCATGTTTGCTTAATGGTTATACTGTATCTATTTATTCTTGTTTAAATTGTGTATTTAAGAAAGTATGGAATTGTTTGATTTGTACCCGTAAATGCCCGAGCCCTGTGGTGTCTTAAGTTAAAATAAGTGGACTGGGAGTTCATTGACCTTGGTCACAGTTTTCTCGGGTGCACGTCGACACTACAAGTTTCCCTAAGTCTCTGGGAAGACAAAGTCTGTTAAGCTCAAGAGAGGTAGTGCATGTATGCACAGTCTCTCTGTGAGGCAGGCAGAGACTGAGAACTCCTTAAGTTCTAGACTTGTTGAAGGAGTGCAAGGGGTGTGCAAAAGACCCTTCTAAGTGTTAAGTTTAGGAGAAAGAGTGCAAATCTCTTAAGCCTTTCAAAGCTAACAAATCTCAGGAAGAGTAGTGAGGTTGACGTATCAAAAGGGAAGGTTCCTTTGTTTGGAAGACAAACGGACGAGATCTGTTTAGAAAGAGCCACTGTCTATTGTGACCGTTGGATACGAGAAAGAGCATGGGAGTTAACCCTTTGAGTCCTTCGGACTTCGCGAGTTCGAAAAATTGAGCAAGTTCGTTGTAAGGGAGGTAAAACACCCGAAGTCCCGAAGTTAACTATGGCACTTAGATCTGAGGATGCTCGAGAACCATCCTGACCGCCAGATCTAAGGTAGTCAGCCCGACGTTGACTACTTTGGGAGAATAGAGGCATAGTAACGCCAAAACTCTCGAAGAGAGAAGTAGTGAAGTAACGTGGACCGTGGATATATGGATCCTTCAGGACCCCTCTCAATCGTTCGATCGAGGGAATGCGAGTATCATATCGAGAGAGCGTGGGAATGCACATGTCGAGTGATGGTGTTGCCAAGTGTGGCGCAATAGTGGGACTCTGAGAGGAGGTTGTGAACCATCGATCTAGGGTCTACATGGATAGATTAGGATCGTCAGATCTAGGTCGTGGTCAGCCCGGCACCGACCGACTCCAGGAGATTTCAGTCAAGGAGTGAGTCAACCTCCCGAAGTCCCGAAGTGTTGAAGTCCATCCTAGTCGTTGGTGCCAGGAGACACATGGCACTAGATTCTTCACTTCAGAGGTTTAGTGCTCTGGAGGAAAATAGATTGTGTGAAGCGAGAACTCCCAAAGGCCCGGAGGCCGGATTTCACCTGAGTCGTTGATCTCAGAGAACAAGTGTCAGAATATCTACCACTTCAGATAAAAGTCACTCCATAGGAAATCTTGTGGCAAGAGGTGAGAACTCTCGAAGGCCGAAGTGTTAGATTTCATCCTGACCATTGATAGTGGGGGACACGTGTCCGAAGAATTGACACTCTGGAGGTTTGCATTGGTGAGTACTTTGGAACTCCCAAAGCTCGAAAAGCCAAAGTAGTTGGGAGTCATCGATCTAAAGGAGGACACATGTCATCAGATTGCAAACTCCAAATAGAACATTCCGAAAGAAATGAAGCGAGGATAATTTGAGGTCTGAGATCTCCGAAGGACAAAGTCCTGAAGCAGATGGAAACCGTCAATTTGAGGTGGATGCGTGGCACCAGATGTAGAGTTTTGAGTACAAAATACTCTAGATGAAAGTAGAGGGTGAAAGCGCCGAAGTCTCGAAATAAAATCTCAACCGTTGATCAAAAAGGGAGTTGAATGCCATTGATCTGGTCTTGGTTGAAAAGTGTCAAAGTCCTGAAGAGGACCAGGGTTGTTGATTTGGAGAGGATGCATGGAAAACGATCTACCACTCCAGGAGAAATCACTCTGGAAGAAAGATGGGGTATTGAACAAGAACTCTCGAAGGTCGGAGAGCCGAAGTTCATCAGAGCCACCCATTTGCAAGGGACAGTTGTCAGCAGATCTTCCACTCCGGGAGATATCCACTACACAGAAAGAAAGGTTTGAGAGTTGAAAACTTCGAACACTGAAGTTCCGAAGTAAATCATGTCCATTGATTTAAAAAGAGGAATATCTGAGCCGTCAGTTAAGAAGTGTCGTCAAGATCGTGAGATCAAAGGTCACGTTGAATTGCGGGGATAGAAAGTGCTTGGACTTTAAAAGTTAGAGGGCAGGCCGCAATCGGAACCACGGTATTGAGAACAGGACACATGGTGGTTCATGGTGAATTGTGGGGAGAAAAGTGGTTGGACTCAAACCACCCTTGTCCTCCCCCGCAATCATCTGATTGGCACACAGATGTAACCCGTGGTCATATATGATGGTCGTCAAAGAAAAAGGGGGCTAGTCCCCCAACTTTATAAATTAGAGACCATGGATAGAGGATTTATTCCTTTAAGAAGAACGAAATTTTTTTCGCCCCACCATGGGTTTGTTACATCGGTGTTGAGCTCTGTTGGTGTCAGTTGTTCTGCTATCTCTGAGGTGTCCAATAATGGTGGGAAATAAGGTCGAAGGAGATCGATGTTGAACACTGGGTGCGGGCCAAGGAAAGGAGGAATGTTGATCTCAAAAGCATTATCACCCATAGCCTTGGTGATGGTGTACGACCCATAATAGATTGGGAAAAGCTTCTGATGGGGTTCGATAAGGCGTTCTTTCTTCAAATGCAACCAAACTTTGTCAACCGCCTGAAACTTATGTGACACCCGATGTTGATCATGGCGTTGCTTGTATTTGTCATTGGACTTCTATAGGATATCCTGAACTTGTTGGCGGTTGTGCTGGATCCTCTCAATGAACTGGGTGGCTTTGTCAGCTTCAGTTGGAGCAGGAGATGAGTCAATCAAGGTGACCGCAAGGGGTAGTGCAACATCTATGAGACCCAATGGTTGGAATCCCAACCCCACATGAAAGGGGTTGTGGCCAATTGAGCTATGCAAGGCTCGGTTGTAGCTATCTTGGACATAGGGAAGACTCTCATCCCATGTGTGAGGGTTATTGGAATTATACATGCATAGGATATGCACGATCATTCAATTTACGACCTCAGTTTGGCCATCTGTCTTGGGGTGGAAGGCCGTGGATTTGTTGAGCTTGGTGTCTAGCAGTGACCAGAGGCTCGACCAGAATGTTTTGAGAAATTGATTGTCCCGAACTGAGACAATAGTTTGTGGGATTCCAAAATGTACCTAGACTCGTTCAAAAAAAAGATTGGCAGTGGCCTCTGTTGTGATGCTCTTCTTGCAGGTAGCCAAAATCACCATCTTAGAAAAGCGATCAACAACCACTAAAACACAGTCATTTCCCCGCTTGGTGGATGGGAGGCCTGACATGTAGTCCATGGAGATGGATTCCCATGGCATGTCAGGAGTAGGCAGAGGGGTGTATAGGACCTGTTTCTTAGTGGTTGGTTTGGCAATAGTGCAGGCAATGCAGGACCTGATATAGTTGTTGACGTCCTGTCGAATTTTTGGCGAGTAGATATGTTTTTGCAACATTGCCACTGTCTTTTCGATGTCGAAGTGTCCTGCCACCCAACTGTAGTGGGCTTCCCATATCATCTTTTCTCTCTCGCTTGATGGAATGCAGATATGTCCCAGACGACACAACAACCCATCCTAAAGATGGAAATTAGTGACAATTGCCTTTGCGCCCAACAATTGTTAGGTGGTGGCGAAGTTTGGGTCTATCTCATAGAGTTGGGGCCATCCATAGGTCTCATGGTCGCAAGAGTCTAGCATCGAGGTGAGTGTTGCGATTGGAGGTTTGTTGAGGCAATCAATGACGCAGTTGGTGCTTCCTGTTTTATACTTGATGTTGAGGTGGAATTGCTGCAAGTATGTGGAACACTTCTTATGGTCGTCATTCTGCAATTTTCCTTGTGTCTATATGAATTGCAGTGGCTTATGATCATTGTGGATGATTGTCTCCTTCCCAAGAATGTAATGTCTCCATTGATGAGGTTTGCACAATGGAGTACATTTATTTGTTGTAAGTAGGGTACTTACGGACAATATTTGACAGTGTCTCACTATGATAGGCCACGAGGTGGCTGTGCTGAGTGAGAACGATGCCCACAACATAGTCTGAAGCATATGTATCAATCTCAAAGGGTTGTTGCAAGTTCGGTAGTGAAAGTACAAGGGCTGAGTACAAGAGTTGCTTCAAATCATTGAACGCTTGTTGTTGGGACCGTCCCCACACAAATTTCTCCTTACCACCACCTCTGGTTACTTGGTTGAGGGCCCATGCAATATGGGAGAATCCCAACACGAACCTGCGGTAGAAGTTGGCAAGGCCCAAGAAGCTTCAAAGCTTAGTGAGTGTGGTTGTGGCTGGCCAGTCACAGATGACTTGGATCTTGGCTGGATCCACATGTACACCATGTTGATCAACGATGTAGCCCATGTAATGGACCCTGTCCATACCGAAGGATCATTTTTCCAAGTTGGCGTATAACTTGTGTTGTCGCAGGGTGTGCAGAACCTGCTAAATATGTTGCAAGTGTTCTGCCCAAGTGTTTTTGTAAATGAGAATTTCATCCAGATACACCACTACAAAAGTATTGGTGAATGGTTGCAGTATATCATCCATCATCCTCATGAAAGTGGCTGGAGAATTTGTCAAGCCAAAGGGAATGACCAACAATTCAAAAAGACCTTCCTTTGACTTGAAGGCGGTCTTCCATACACCTATCTTTTCTATCAGGATCTGGTGGTAGCCAGACTTCAGATCAATATTACTAAAGTATTTGGCCCCTGTGAGCTGATCAAGGAGGTCGTTGATTCAGGGAATCAGGTACCAATTTATGACTGCAATTTTATTCAGGGCTCGGTAATCAATGTAGAGTCATTGGGTTCCATCTTTCTTCTGTACCAACATGATTGGGCTCCCACAAGGTGATGATATGGGATGGATGTGCCCCTTATGGAGAAGTTCTTGGATCTGTCGTTTGATCTCCTAATTCTCTAATAGAGAGAAGTAGTAGACTGGCCCATTGGGCAGCGATGCACTGGGGGTCAAATCGATGGGGTGCTTGACCTGATAGTGCAAAGGTACCCCAACAGGTGAGGAGAAGATATCCAAGTATGCTTCCATGACCTTATCCACTTGCTTCTTCTGTGTGGAGAGGTCAACCATGGAGAGCCTAGATGTGGCCACGATCTTTCACTCATTCTGAGAGAGAATCACAAAGAAGACAAACTTCCCCGTCTGAGAAATGACCTTCCTGCATTGCTTGGCAGAGATCAAGCAAATATCACTAGGTGGGACTGCCTCTGATATCCTGTACAATTTCTTGTTCAAAGTAATAATAACACTGTAAGGCCTAGAATCATATACAACATGGTGTTTCCATAAATATGGTTGGTCGAAAATAACATTACGAACTTCGAGAGGGGAAACATCACACAATACCTCCTATTTGAAGGGTTTGATGTCGTATGACAAGAGACATTGTTGGCTAACATAGATTTCACTTCCTTGGTAGATCCATCCGATGGTGTAGGGCTGCGGGTGCAACATTGTCGGCAAGGCGAGTTTCTTGAAAACCTTTGTTGAGATGAGTTTATTTTGGCTACTGCTATCAACAATGAAGTGCAGCAGGGTACCCTTCACCCACATCTTTGAATGAAAAAGGCACTCTCCTTCCTCTGTCTTGTCTGGTTTACCAGGTTGGAGCTTGGTGGTAGCAAAAGTAGCACTGGGTTATGCATCAATGATCCGTCTCCCCCCCTTTCTAGTTCTGACTTAGAGTTGGGTCTCACATCTGATTCATAGGATTTCACCTCAGCCACCAACGACTTCTTTGAGTGACAATCAATAATGTTATTCCAGGGGCTCTTATGGAAGTCACACCACTTCCCGATATCTATCTTTGTCTTTCTAGTGTCCTTCTTTGATTGTAGCCTGGAATGGTTGTCCTAAGGCAATTTGTTTTTTCTCTGTCCTTTGTTCGGCGGGTTGGGGCCGCCCTTTCCTGGATTTTTCTATGAGGGGCTCCCAGGCCTAACTTGCCACATCTTTTGTTTGAGCTTCTGCTCGATTTTGACGACATATCGGTAGCCTACACCCAAGGATGGGATGTCTAGAAAATCCATTTCGGCCTAGATGTATCTATGCATATCGTCATGATACTTGAGCACCATATGTCACTCAAAATATTTGATACCCAACTTGTTGTGCAAGGTATGGAAGATATTTGTGAACTCAGGCACTACTTGGTCTCTTTCCTGTCGTAGTGTGGTCCATTTTGTATACAGGTCATCATAACTTCCAACATGGTAGTATTGTTCCTTAGTAAGATCCCTGAAGGAATCCTAGGTGACCGCGACTATAAATAATGAGGGTTCCTCTGTTTCCTTCTGCTCACATAAAGTTTCCCACCAATCTTTGACATGGGGAACGATTTTGAGAAGCATGAAAGTAAAATTTTCTCTATTCGAGAAGTTATGGATAGAGAAATACCCTTCTAGCAGATTCAACCATTTGTCTACAACATCTGCATCTATTTAAACTTCAAATATAGGAATATTGAAGTTGATTTGTACCTTGAAGGGGGTGGCGCCTCCATTTGAGGAAGAAGAGTCGCTTGTTGGTAGCCGCCGAAGGATTTGCGCAAAACTATCCATCATCTCGTTCCTCTGTTGTGTGAGGTCTTCCTCGAGCAACATTTTGAAGGGATATCCTGTCCCATCGTCTTTCTTTTCTCCCACCATGAGAGGTCGTTTGGGTGTGCGATAGATTTTGTCCTCAAGAAAAACAAACTCGAGACCCAATTCTTTGTACCCTGACCTCATTGGGGACATGCATTAAGAATGACAAGGAGCAGGTCGCTCTGATACCACTGATCCATATTTTATGAGCATAATAAAATGAATACAAATTATTATTGAAATATTCTTAATAAGGAATAACAAATATAGAGTAAAACTGGTTTCTATTCAATAAGGAAATAAGTTGAAACTGTAAAATGCATCGGAAAACAAGCTTGCTAGAATGGTAACGGCT
Organism: Picea engelmannii; assembly: GCA_009831015.1. Classification (NCBI taxonomy): domain Eukaryota; kingdom Viridiplantae; phylum Streptophyta; class Pinopsida; order Pinales; family Pinaceae; genus Picea; species Picea engelmannii. Next base: position 88,842 of record ML827419.1, on the reverse strand, counting down.
TATCTCTGAGAAGAGATGTGACGGCTGTGCTCATTCTCTAGAATATGATTACAATGAGTCTCTCAAGGACTTTTTACAATAAAAAGGACTTTTTACAATAAACAGGAATGTCAAAAACCCTAAACATCCAAAAACCTAACCCTAGGAGATGAAGCATGAAAAGTCATGTGGGCCCTATTTGGGTAAGTTAGTACATCAACTTCCCGGGGTCGTAACTTTTGCATAGGATCTTCGTTTTAGGTACATGATAGCCCATTGGAAAGGTCTATCTAAGGAATACACATGTTGCATGTGGCGAGCCCTATGAATGTTGATTGTGGCGATCCCTAAAAACATTTTTTAAGGCCTCAAAACGACCCCGAAAGTCAAGGACCCGAAAACTAGGAAAAAACTATCAAACTGGAAAACTGCCAAAATGAATTAGTTGGAATAGGTGGGAGGCCACGAACATCCATATGGATCAGTAATATTCAAGGTTCCAACAAAAGTTTCAAATTAATGAGGTAGTTTTTTCATAGTGATTACTATCATATATTCTTCGTATACTTCCCTACCAATGGCTAATGATTGGTCTTTGATGTCTTTCAACTTCAAAAAGTGTTCTAAAAGTGGATCACCCTCTTTCATATTCACAGAGAAATGTAAAATTTTGAAGTAAAAATCTCTACCTATAAGAAGTTTCATGCCCCCTATTCTATCTCATCAATGCCTTGCAAGCATCCTTTGCATCCTGGAATTGTCAAAGCATATCATCTATCACAGAAAAATTAATCCATGTTGCTACTTCTTTGTTCTTCATGTCATATTCTTCTTCTTGTTTCACATTTTTTGCATGTCCCTTTTCTTGCTTGTGATTAGCACTAACAAAGACCTATACTAGGATATGGAAATTATATATTTCTTCCAAACCTTTGATTTCTTTTGAAGTTTTGAATGGGGTCTAGCTTGATGTTTGAAGGCACACCATTTTCTACCAATTAAAAATATGACAAGCACCAATCTAGGAAACTACCAATCAACCTCAATAAAGGACATATTTACCTCCATCCAAAGTTGTGTCCATGCACTACTCAGTCACTTGTTGTCTAGTGTACTAGCCTTTTTACTATTCTAAATCAACATCAACCCAACATCACAATTGTCCCACCACCAGCCTATTGGGATGCTACAAAATAATTCCTACCCACTATATCTTCCAAACACACAAATTTTTTTCATGTAAAAGAATGTTATAGATTTATTTATTTTTAAATTGTGTTTACAAGTCAAAGGAGAATAGATCACATTTGTGCCTCCAAAAGTGATTTTTTTTGTGCAAAAAAAGAAAAAAACGTTTATTTGTTGCACAATCATATGTGCAAGAACTCAATGGTTTATTCTCATCAAGGGTATACACCAATTTTCTGTGCTCCTTGTTGATATTATGGTATCTACGGGAGGTATTAAACCTCCATGTGTAACCCTGAAAATAATAGAATATTCCAGGAAGCAAGAAGAAACCCTAAAGAATTGAACATAACCCTAGAAGACAAGTCACCTAAAGAAAATAATTAATATTGAGTTTGTAGCCTCCAAAAAGAGAAGTCATCCCAGAAAAATAAGGAATATAAGTATAAATACAAGATGCCAGAGCTCATTTGGACACACACATCTCGCAACTGCAGTAATCTAGTGCACACTACATAAATTTATAAGTGCGCAAGTCTGGAGAGTAGCTGCAGTTGCAACTATTGCAACTTGTATTTTCGATTTTAGGCTTGGAATTTCTCTTGGTTATGGTTTGGACCTTATTCTTACCTCTGGAGAGAGGTACGCCACATTGATTGGCTATTAGGCATACAGTTTGCTTCCAGAATTATTCTCTGTCAAGGTTAAGGGGCTTGGGGGTGGCTTCGGCCAATGGTTGGGTGACAATATTGCTATATTGTCTATGGTTAAACGAGAACACCTACTTTTCTAACAGGTTATGGGCCCACACTATCTTTGGACAGTCTAACCGGTGAAATATAGATTGGGAGGATTTTTCTCAATTACAGTCAAAGATTTTGTTGCATTAATGAAACCCTAACCCTCTTGTTAAGGAACCTTAAGTGAAGAGATTGACCAAATTTCTGGATATCCTAGTGCACCCTAACCTAGCGCACCTCCTGGTACTCGCAGCAAGCTAAGACGTGAAGTTTGAGTTTTTGGTCAAAGTCAAAGCAATCATGACTTACTCTATGAAGTCAGAAAACAAGTTAGAAGGGGCTTCTAACTTTAGAGCATGGAAGACAAGGATTGACCTCATCCTTGCCAAGAATAAAGTGTTGGATATCGTGAAAGGAGTGATCATGGAACCACAGTTTGAAGAAGGAAAAGAGAAAGAACCTTATAATGTTGCAATTATGGAGAAGTTCAAGGACAATGACATCAATTCCATGAGTATCATAGTGCACTATGTAAAAGACCACTTGATACCCTACATCTCTCATCTTGACTCATCTAAGAAGATGTACGATGCCCTAACTAATCTCTTCTTAGTAAGAAACATTGGACAAGTAATGAGTCTAAAGAATGAGCTTCGTGACATGAAAATGAATGATGATGAAAGCATAACATCATACTTTGTGAGGATCTCTCAGTTAAGAGATCAACTACAATCTACTGAAGAAATCATTTCAAGGAACTAGTAAATATAGTACTCAACAACCTTCCCAAGACTTGGGATGCATTTTCTGCAAGCATGAACACAAGAAAGGAGTATCTCACATTTGAAGAACTTTGGAATTGTTGTGCACAAGAAGAATCAAGGATTAGAACAAAAGAGAAATCCCCCAAAAAATACGATGATCAAGCCTTCACAGAAAAATTCAAGAATTTTAGGAATAAGAGGAAGTTTGGCTTAAGGAAGGAAACATACAAAGCATCAATTGTTGAAGAAAGGGAACCCTCAAAGAAGGCCAAGCATGATAAAAAAAAATCTTCTTCTAAGTCAAGGTAACAATATTCTTCAAAGTTCTTGTACATACCATGTTTACATAGTTTATGTACATATCTTGCATATCTATTTCTTAGAAGATAAGATGTTCAAGTGAAATAATACCTATGGAAGAATAAAATATATGGATTGCTATCACGATGACTACAAGTCAAGCAATACACATAAAAAGATGAAGTACGTTGACAAACCTTGGTAACAGTTCTTGTGGAAGCTATTATATAAGTAACAACTGCCAGATAAGCCAAAATCAAAATCAAACTTGAAAGATACCCAGAAGAAGTCAAAATAGAAAGAAGTCAGCAATCAAGAGGAAATTAGAAAAAGACTTGTGACACTTTGAAGAAGGCAATAAGGATGCAGACAGAAGCATGGACTCTCTTATATGGAGAGATTTGATTACAAAATTCCAAAAGAAGAGCATGCATTCATGCATGAATCAAGGATTAGGAGGGAGCTAATCCTAATTTATATGATCCATTGTAATGTCCCCACTTTGAGACATCATCACAGTGCAGAGATTTATGATGACCAGAGTAGCCAGATGGATGTTATAGCGAGTACAGGGGTATTTGAGAGGCATTGTGGGGTCCAACTTGCATTTATGATCACATTCCATCATTTTGATCCATTCCACACAGGTTGGCTTTGGTTTCGTTGCATTCTGACGATTTCCATGATTTTGACTATTTTGAGCTATAAGTTAATTGAGATCGCTGAAGAGGTCATTTTGGGCACATTACTTGGAGGAACCTCTCAGTGTAATAGCTCATTGGAATCGGGAGGAGAAAAAATACAGGATGGGATGGCTAGAAGTGACTTTCAGTGGCCAGGGAAGCCACAAGGAGAGATAAGGAGTTTTTTAGAGGTAAAACGATTAATTAATTAATTAAAGTGATTTAATTAATTAATTAAATATTAATAAAATGAAATTCACTTTGGAGGGACAAGGTGAGCCAAAAGTATAAATGAAAGGCAAGGGCCTCTTCTCATTTAGGTATGCTTATCTTTTGATATCTGGATTTAGCTAGTGAACCCAACATTGGGGGTTTTGAGGGTTTTGACATAACAAGCCCTAGAGGACGATTCGGTGGTGAAAGATTCCAACTAGCTTGTCCCAAGCTTGGTCTCGGAGCTGCAATATGCTCCCACACCATTCTAGTTCCAGATCTACTCAGTTGCAGGAGGATTCCACATTAGTTCCTTGTGCAGATAGAGAGAGGGTGCACCAGTTGGGGGTTTCCAGCAAGGGGGGCGCACCATTCATTGAGGAGGGATTTGTCTTAGCTGAGGAGAAGGGATTCTGGGAATTCCAGGTATTGGGTTTCCTTTGCAGGTGTCTTGGCATCATTCTTGGTGGTTTTTCAAAGTCTTTCAGTGGAGGATCGATTTGTATTGAGAGTGGGACGTTTTCCCAAGAGGAGGGCGTACCATTATTTGGAGGGTAGCTAGATCTAAGGATCTAGAAGGTATTTGAGGATTTGAGCACTTGGGTTCTCATTGCAGCGTCCTGATCTATCAATGTGGAGAGTTTCAGAGCATTTGGAGGCCTTTTTCATTAGGGCCGAATTATCTAGGGCTTAAGTCATCTAGTGGGGTGCACCATTCAGTGGAGGAGTTTAGATCTACAGAGGTTGAGAGGGATCTTGGAGATTTGGGCACCTGGGTTGTTCTTACCATCACCCAATCTACTGTTTGGCATATTTTTGGAGGTGATTGGACATATTTGGCACCAGGGCCGAATTGTTGAGGAGCTTTAGTTATCCAGTAGAGCGTGGCATCTTCCAGCAGTGAGGGGTTTGGCACTTGGCATTGGTCTTCATCTCTTATCCAGCCTTTGGAGGCTTATTTTGTATTGTTGGGATCATTTTGTAGTAGCTCATACTTGTTATCTATTGTCTATCATCTTGGCCATCTGTTGAGCATTCCAGATCGACATCTCCATTGTAGCAGGTTCTTCTATTTTATGAATAAAGAAGATTTGTGATGTTTTGGCTTGTCTATCATATTGCATATGGTTGAGGTATGTTTCATGATCATCTATTCTTGTTATTTGTTGCATACGCACATATAAACACAAGTAGACAAATAGATCAGCAAACTGTTTGACGAAATACCTCACTCAGAAAAAGTTTTAAAAAGACACCAAAACAGTGATGATCCTTGCATAATGGCTTGGGATCATTACAGTGGTATCAGAGCTTAGATTCCTGCCAGCCAGTGGGAATTAACACATGCATACAAAGACATAGAGGGGTCTTCTATACATAGAGATGGATTTGTTTTACCTTGCTAGAGAGAGTATGATCTGTAAAGGGGAATATTACGCCCTTGGGGAGGAAACTAGGGCTCAATTGACATTCCAACAGTTTTTATCTATAAAAAATCCTAGGTGGAGCAAAGAGGAGGTTATATATTGGGTCAACATAGCAGAGGAAAACAAATCTATGGATATTTTGGACTTTACTAGAAGGATTTTTGATTGTGATGGGGAATATCAAAGCCTCAATGAGAATCTCAGAGGTCTAATGACATTCCATCATTTTGTATCCTATAAAAATCCTAGTTGGAGCAAAGATGAGGTTACACATTGGGTCGGCATGGCAGAGGAAAACAAAGCTATGAAATCTAGATGGAAGGAAGCACAGAGAAACCCCCCACCCATTAGGAGCACGCAGCTTTGCTACAGTTGCAAGGTGCCTTGGGAACCATATCATAGGTGTAGGGGTAAGGGTAAGAAGCATATCATTGAGGTACACTATGATAATGATGATGAGGATTTGGAGCAGTCCGATGATGACAGTGACTCTTGCACAGAGGCTAGTGATAGTGACTCTACCTCAGAGGTTAGTGATGATGACTCTTGCACGGAGGCTACTGATGCTTGCACGCTTGAGGAGGATGATGACCCTTGTGTAGTGGATAGGAAGCAGGATGGACAGGATGATAGCACTAGTGTCTCAGCAGACATATCACATACCATTGATGACCTTACGCCTCAGCAGAGTGGTGACATTAGTGAGGATTCACACGTGTTAGCACCTAGAGATGATGAGCTTCCTATGGGGGCCATGACACATCTGTCATATGTTCAGACACCCATGATAGCCACGTCACATGAGGAGATTAGTGGCACATCAGGTATGTTGAATGAGCCTAGTGTGAGGGATGCACACCATGGACAGGTAGACCCACAGATCCAGGAGGAGGTACAAAACATACAGGCAGTTGACCTCACACATATAGGTCAGCCATAGGAGATGGAGTCACAGCTGTTGGAGGCTCCATTGGTTGAAAAGATTGTAGAGGCTGACAGGTTGATGGAGCACTTACTTCTACGATCAGCTTGCAGTGACAAAAATGCACTCTTTAGTATCCAGGATGACCATAGCATGTGTCTAGATACATCTATATGGGATCCAGGCGCAGATGATAGTAGTAGGTTGAGTGCATAGGAGGATACAACTGCTCACACCGGATACAGTATGATTCAGAGGGAGCTAGCAGTTGAGGATGATATGAAGTTACGTATGGACATACCCAGTAGCACCATAGACAGTGGGTAGTTGATCACATTATCTTATGCAAAGAGTGTCTATGGGGACTCTAGAGTTGAAATTACCGAGATTGACAGTGGCAGTGAGGGATATGAGGTGACACCTCAGCATGACCATGATCAGGGGTCACACCACTCAGCATCACAATTGAGAGTTAGTGAGGCTATGATCATGGCAGCCACTCGATGTATTGATGACATGCATGCAGTGATGGCAGATTACTGCTAGAGAGCATCAGTGGCATATGGTAGTTCAGATGAGGGGATTGCCATGGATGATTTTTATACTCTCAGGGAGAGAGTATCTGTGATGCAACATGAGTCTATGGGAGATGACATGAGTATGCTGAAGCATACAATGAGGAGTGACAGTGCACAGAGACATGCCGAGATATACAGTCAGGTTCAGACAGGTGTATTGACTTGTAGGGAGGAGATGCACTTAAGGGAGTATGTAGATGTCACTCATTTGCAGCAACACATAGTTGTGGGGGATCACCTTCACCATTTCAGTGGTTGCATGGGAGATGAGAGATGGAGGTTGGTTGACGAGAAGTCTGAGGGGTTACTTCCAGTTATACTGGATGGTTGGGATTCGGTGATGACCACAGGAGAGAATCTTTCATGGATACCAATGGACGAGCTTCTGGTCGAATCCTTGGGATTGACCAAAGCATGTGACACCTCCCAGTCCTACAGTCAGCTGCAGATGTTTCTGTTAGCCTGTCCTGAAACTATTATCATAGACATTAGCATGAGGAGGGATAGGTCGTGGCTGGGGGCATGGAGAGTGAGTAGGATGAGACTACATGATAGGAGTACTTTTACGGCATACGACATGTCAGAGGTGGACCGTGTTAGATAGACAGTTGATAATTGGTGTGTGATGATGAGCATCATAGACCAGGTGATGATAGATGAGCGCAGAGGGCTTCCGACAGTGTTGAGTCCAACACAGGAGCAACTAGTGGAGACTGGAAGTGATAAACTTCCAAGTTTTCCATGGGATCCAGGAGTTCACTTGGTTAGCCGGATGTTTCACTACATGACAACCCAGGTGGCACCAGAGAGCCACACACTCCACCTTGGGTTGGTTTGGAGTGGGCCGACAGGTACTTGTCCTATGGGGCGAGACATTTTATTCCTCTTGATCATCATGATAGGGCATGGAGACATTTGGACAGGTACTTCTTCTATAGAGGTGTCTATGCCAATACAGTTTCTGGGCAGCAGGTTCGGTGGTTACAGGTATTTCATCTTAAGGATCCAGGCGAGGAGGATCTTGTATGTATGCAGGGGGTAGACAGTCGTGGATAGAGTAGTGCAGTGTCAGCAGGAGGATCATCGACAGAGGTTAGCATGGGACCCAGGGATTGCAGGATTGAGCAGTTCATTGATTGACAGGGGAGAGTGGACCATTGCAGGGGAGCACAATGCTTGAGGGTGCCTCATGGAGATCTGGTAGTACCTCATTCTGGCATCATCATGTGTAGTTGATGGAGACCGTGTGGATCTTGGTAGAGATTTGGAGGATGGACTCATTCCAAGATGAGGCCATGTGTCATGTGCAGGAGGTTCACAGGGTTAATATCTTTCAGGATTATGCTTCACAGAGTATCGCAATTCACTTCCTGATATGTGATCTAGGGGGTAGAGTGTACTATTGTTCATCTTTGGATGGTTCTACCGTGTACCCCACAGGTGGACATGGGATCCTGGTATTTTACTTGGAGGTATTTGGGTATTGCTTGATGACAAGCAATTTTCTAGCAGGAAGGATTGTAATGTCCCCACTTTGGGACATCATCACAGTGCAGAGATTTATGATGACCAGAGTAGCCAGATGGATGTTATAGCGAGTACAGGGGTATTTGAGAGGCATTGTGGGGTCCAAATTTCATTTATGATCATATTCCATCATTATGAGCCATTCTACACAGGTTGGCTTTGGTTTCGTTGCATTTTGACGATTTCCATGATTTTGACTATTTTGAGCTATAAGTTAATTGAAATCACTGAAGAGGCCATTTTGGGCACATTACTTGGAGGAACCTCTCAGTGTAATATCTCATTGGAATCGGGAGGAGAAACACTACAGGATGGGATGGATAGAAGTGACTTTCAGTGGCCAGGGAAGCCACAAGGAGAGATAAGGAGTTTTTCAGATGTAAAAAGGTTAATTAATTAATTAAAGTGATTTAATTAATTAATTAAATATTAATAAAATGAAAGTCACTTTGGAGGGACAAGGTGAGCCAAAAGTATAAAGGAAAGGCAAGGGCCTCTTCTCATTCAGGTATGTTTATCTTTTGATATTTGGCTTTAGCTAGTGAACCCAACATTGGGGGTTTTGAGGGTTTTGACATAACAAACCCTAGAGGACGATTCGGTGGTGAAATATTCCACCTAGCTTGTCCCAAGCTTGGTCTCGGAGCTGCAATACGCTCCCACACCATTCTAGTTCCAGATCTACTCAGTTGTAGGAGGATTCCACATCAGTTGCTTGTGCAGATAGAGAGAGGGCGCACCAGTTGGGGGTTTCCAGCAAGGGGGGGCACACCATTCATTGAGGAGGGATTTGTCCTAGTTGAGGAGAAGGGATTCTGGGAATTCCAGGTATTGGGTTTCCTTTGCAGGTGTCTTGGCATCATTCTTGGTGGTTTGTCGGAGTCTTTCAGCGGAGGATCGATTTGTATTGAGAGTGGGATGTTTTCCCAAGAGGAGGGCACACCATTATTTGGAGGGTAGCTAGATCTAAGGATCTAGCAGGTATTTGAGGATTTGAGCACTTGGGTTCTCATTGCAGCATCCTAATCTATCATTGTGGAGAGTTTCAGAGCATTTGGAGGCCTTTTTCATCAGGGCCGAATTATCTAAGGCTTCAGTCATCTAGTGGGGCGCACCATTCAGTGGAGGAGTTCAGATCTACAGAGGTTGAGAGGGATCTTGGAGATTCGAGCACCTAGGTTGTTCTTACCATCACCTGATCTACTGTTTGGCATCTTTCTGGAGGTGATTGGACATCTTTGGCATCAGGGCCGAATTGTTGAGGAGATTTAGTTATCCAACAGAGTGTGGCATCTTCCAGCAGTGAGGGGTTTGGCACTTGGCATTGGTCTTCATCTCTTATCCAGCCTTTGGAGGCTTATTTTTTATTGTCGGGAGAATTTTGTAGCAGCTCATACTTGTTATCTATTGTCTATCATCTTGGCCATCTGTTGAGCATTCCAGATCGACATCTCCATTGTAGCAGGTTCTTCTATTTTATGAATAAAGAAGATTTGTGATGTTTTGGATTGTCTATCATATTGCATATGGTTGAGGTATGTTTCATGATCATCTATTCTTGTTATTTGTTGAATACACACATATAAACACAAGTAGACAAATAGATCAACAAACTATTTGACGAAATACCTCACTCAGAAAAAGTTTTAAAAAGACACCAAAACAGTGATGATCCTTGCATAATGGCTTGGGATCATTACATCCATTGAGGATTATGACGTATCTGTCCATGTTCCAATTGAAAGTAGAAAACATGATAAACAACACGTGTTCAGTTTGACTCCAGAAGAAGTCTTCTTCGAAAAGAAGCCTTAAAAGTATCCTTGGTTGTCCATCTACATCCATGATTCTATGATGAAAGGAATAAGTTGGAATCTTCAGGGCATATAGAAGAACCCATGGACCAAAGAGCTAAAGAGAGACATGAGGAAGAACATGACGATTCCAAGAAATAAAGAAAAGAAAGAACAACCAGTTACTATACCAAGAATCACAAGACTACCAGTTTGGTTTGAACCCACTAAGAAGCAATCAAGTAGAAGAAATGGAAGTTATGATAAAGAACAATGTATGTAAGAAAATGTGAAAAATACTTATGAATGGAAGCATTGCAAGATTCAGAGTTTCTTCCAGAAGGAGGGAGAAGACTATGACAACAACTTGTTCTAGTAAACCAGATATACCTCTTGTAGTATCCATGGGTTGGAATTTACATGTAAAATATTGTTCTTCCCAATAAAGAAAGTGAGAAAGAAGATTATACTAGAAAGAGACCCATCTATGCAGATATAAGAAGATCTTGTATGGATTCAAACAACTTGATGTAGAGTATCTCATATACAATAGAAGCATGGTGAAAACTTTCTATGACAGAGATAGTGTATCAGAATAGTTACTCAAAAGTCAGGGATGATGGATTGCTAATCCATGGAAAAATCTGATGATGACAGAAGAAGTGCTACTTGGATATGTTTCAGTTTGAGCCTTTCCACGATGTCATGAGATAGCAGGAAACAGAAGTGATGAATTCGACCATGATATATTGTAACGATTAGAGCTATATGAAGCCTTCAAAGAAAACCAATGTTCCATGACGGACCGAAGTACATTGAGATCAAAAATTATATTCTCTGTGATGAAGTCCAGAAAAGAGAAAGTGGTTCTCCAATATATCTCCACAGATGAGAAGATAGAAGATATTTTGGTAAATCCTCTGTCCAAGATGAAAAGTTTGCGTACTCAAGAAGCAAGTTGGGGGTCGTGGAGACAAATTCCTTATTGAAAAAGTAATATATTACTCCCAGGTTGGGAGGGAGAATTGATATGTTATTGATATATGGACAATCATTTTTCAAGTAGAATGGTTTTCCTCGTCAGGTAGTCATTCTTTCAAAGTTCATAGTTGTGAGCAGTTTCGAAGAATTGTCCATTTTGGAGGTTGGTGCAGGACAATCATTTCCATTAGGAAATGGTCGGGACAGTCATTCCCTAGGGTATACTCATTCTATCCAGGTTGCACTATGATTAGTGCCGGAGGAATGGCCCAGTTAGGTAAATGGTCCATATTCATCAATCAGGGACAGACATTCCCTAGGGCATACTCATTCTCTCTAGGTTACACTATGATTAGTGTTGGAGGAATGGCCCAATTAGGTGAATGGTCCATGCTCAGAAATCAGGGACAATTATTCTTCTATTCTTGAGAAGAATATTCTAGATAGACCATGGCTGATGTTTTACCTTCTAAGGGTAGATGCTCTTCCATATCTCACATATGTGAGTCGAAGAATGACACATATGACTCATTTTATATCACGATATTGTTTTATGCAGGTTGATATCAGATGATAAGATTGTTTTGGATACTGTATGTCTCTGGAAAATATATGTATGCTACTATAGTGTATGTGTTCCACTGGTTGTGACTATGCATCACTAATTAAGTAGTCGTGTGCTACTTGGTGTGGTTGTGTACCACTGGATAGTAGTTGTGTACTACTATGGATAGACACAGTTACGTTCTATTTAATGACATTGTTCTGATTGCCATGAATACTATCAATAGTGTTGGAAATGATTATCATCTAGATGGATAGTCAGTGTGCTGGTGGAGAGACATTCTCCAGGCGGAAAATGGTCCAGGACATTTATTCTTCTAGGATGTATGTCTGGATTAGAAGAATATTCCTTGTAGCCCATGGCGTGGCTTCCAACATCTGTTGGAGTAGTTATTCTTCTAGGACATATGTATGTATTAGAAGAATGGTTATTGTATCACTATGTGGAGTGAGTGACTTATCCAGCATCATGCCTGATTACTCAGATGGAGTATGGATTTGAGATATTATACAGTTGATTCTATCAGATGATATTGATAGTGATGATGGTGCTCGTGATTTCATTATGATATATCCTGTGTGGCTATGATGATGCTACCGGTTGAATGGTATGTTTGTTCTCAAGACCATTACCTTTAAATACCTCCCTATCTAGGAGGGAGTGTTGATATTATGGTAGCTGCGAGAGGTATTAAACCTCCACGTGTAACCCTGACAAGAATAGAATA
>ML827419.1:44527-76355 GCA_009831015.1 Picea engelmannii | reverse complement strand
CATTAATAGAGAATATGTATTATAATAATACATATAGAGGGTGGGGGGGGGGCATTAATATAGAATATGTATTATAATAATACATATTCTCTATTAATGTCCCCCTCTCCCACCCTCTTATATAGAGGGTGGGAGAGGGTGGGGGGAGCATTAATAGAGAATATGTATTATTATAATACATATTCTCTATTAATGCCCCCCCTATAAAACATATTCTCTATTAATGCCCCGTCCTCCTCCTCCCACCCTCTATAGAGGTATAGAGGGTGGGAGGAGAGCATTAATAGAGAATATGTATTATTATAATACATATTCTCTATTAATGCCTTCCCCCTCCCACCCATATTATGAAACCCATTTATGTTAATGCACCCATACTATGAGACCCATTTATGTTAATGCACCTAGAAGTAATGAGCCTTCCAATATTAAGGAGTGAACCATGAGTGGGCACACTAATTCTAAATTCTAAAGAGGAAACCTTAGAAGAATAAAAGAAGAGAAGGCAAAAAGATACACAGGTCAAAAAGTAATAGAAATAGTAATATGAATAAGGATTAAGTACATAATATAACTTACCTCCTAATAAAGTGTCACATATGGTTGGTATTTTCCCTTACAAACAATGTCAAGTAATAGAAATAGTAATATGAATAAGGGTTAGGTACATAATATAACTTACCTCCTAATAAAGTGTCACATATGGTTGGTTTTCCCTGATAGGGAAACCTGCAAACAATGTAAATACCCTTTTGAGTTCTCACCAAAGCTTATGCATTGTATTTAAGATACTAGCTAGTGATTTACAATTAATATATTGAATGTTGTAGGATGAGAGTGCTTTGTCGTTAATACAATGCATTAATGTTCATTTTCATTGGAAAAAAATGAAGGATAATGGGACACAATAAATGTAGTCAACCTTTTGAATGGTTAACTCGCATACTTGAGCTCTGATGCTTATTTAAATGATGTTTTTAGTGTGACCGATTGATGCATGTATTAAAATGATATCATGGGAAGTGATCACTTAATAAATTAAGTGGGTTGTAGTATGTCCTGACTATAATGCCACATTCCATTTGTAGACTATGTTATAGTATTGTGTGTTATTATGATGATGTATCTGATAGTTGGAATCTATATGTCATTATCATTAGAGTATCTTATCATCACTTTTTGTTGTAGGTTATTTATTAAATCTTTCTATTAGCACCATCATTATGGTTATAACTATTATAATTATTAGTCCATTATTATCAAATGATCTTTTAAGGATTAATTTTTTGTGAGTTAATTGTTTTTACGATTTCATTCATAATTGACAACATTTTGGTAAGGATTATGAGTGGATTCAGGGATCTTTTGTAATTGTTGTTATAGAACAATTTTAATAGTTAGAAATTTTGTTAAATTTATAAATGATTTTTGGGGGTGTGATGAATGACTTGGTTGTTTGAGTAGAAGGTTTCTCTAAGTACATGATATTTTAAGGTTTTATCCATTACTAAAGTGCGATAGAGAGGGAGGGGAACTCTTGAGAAAAACAGGTGGTACAAAAGCATGGCAAGTAAACTTGTGGAATGGTGAGTGAGAAATCAATGGATTCAAGGTACTAGAGGGACATAGTCCATGATAAGTATGAAAGGACGATGAAAACAACACAGGATTTGGGATATGACTAATAACTATCAATATTAGTGGGTGAAAACTATAGATCACATCTCAAGAAAAGATGAAACGAAACAAGGTTACATGACCTCAAAGGGAGGAAGTGGGGTACATTGCATTTGAAAGTGGTCTTGGAGTACTAGAGAACTAACACCTTCACCTCCTCTACCTCCACCATCATTGCTTGAAAAATACCATACCAAAAGAGACCAACAAGAGAAAGACAAGGCAAAGCTTGGAAAAAAGGAAAACCTTAAGAATGGAGGGAAGAAAAGGGGGAATGAACACAAGAAGAGCCCATAATAAGTTTTTGATTAAGTTTGAGAAGAGAAACATTAACAGAATCCCACCATTGTGATGGCAAGTGAAAATATTATCATAGGCATTGTTACCACAACAAAGAGGGCGGTAGATTGGAATACAATTTTGACGAGGAAAGGGAATGAATAGAATCCCATAAAAGTAGATCCATTGACACTTCTTGCATTCCAAGCTATGATGGGAGAACCAATGGAGATGACCATATGTTCACTTTGGATGCAATGTAGAAGATATACATCGAGGCTAACAAATCTTAAAAGTGGGCATAGTTCGAAGTTTGCTAAGAAATGTTTCTATGACACAATCTTTAATGACAAATAACTAAAACCCATTTCCATGATGTAAGGAGAAGGAATACATGTTTAAAGAAACATATTATTACCTAGATGTGAAGCTATCTATGTTCCAACAACTAAAGAACATTAAACACCATGGAAGTAAACCAATGTCAAATATGATGGTTATATTAATGAGTTGGTAAACTAGCTGAACTATTTGGTGCTATATGATGAAAATATGCATTGGTTTATCTTAGGCCTACATCTGATTATTATAGTGAATGTGAGAGCTACAAGACCGAAGACATTAACAAGTTATAAATATTTCCATTTAAATGGAAGGGAAAATAAAACTCCATTTGATGATGTTGATGGGGTGAAATTTCCCTGTGTAATCAGTAGGGGTTCTCCTTGGTGAAAAGTACCAATTAGATTCCTCACCATTTAGTATAGGGAACCTGTCTGAATTTTGAACCATTATTGATTTGGGGTTTCACTAGTTGTGGCTTGGTCCATCACTTATTGTTTTTTGAGATGCAATAAATGAAATGCAACTACTCTAATATGAAAAAAGCTCAAGGATGCCCGAGCTAACATAACAAAATTAGAGAGATAAACATAATATCCTCAGTGAAAAGTTACTTTGTAAACAAAAACATAAATATAAGTAACCAGATGCATATAAGAAAAGTCCAAAAATTGACCAGTTGATTATAGTACTATGCTTACGACTATAGACAAGTAATCTGAGAAATAAAAAAGAACAAGACACATCACTTATACAAGAGAATAGTCTACATTGTAAAAGAACATCCTTACAACAATACCAAAACTTAGAAAAGTAGTAGAATAAGTTCTACACATCAAGGTTTGAGAATCAAAATTTCTCTCCAAATAGCTTGTCCAACAATGACTTCTCCTTGCTTTCTTTTACTAGGGGAATCAGTAACGAGGGCTTACAATCATCCACACCACTGGGGATCGATCCACGTTGCTGCCTCTATAACCCCTGATATATATCGGTCCACAAGCCATATCGAGCAGTTTAACTGTGACTCGAACATGGGTTGAGCCACCCCTATATCACTGAGGTGACGCCTTCGTCGTGCGAGATAACTATCAATCAAACAAGCCGCTACATACTAACGACATCTTCTTGTTAAGCTCCATAAAGAAGTTTACAAAAATTCACAAATAAAAATTCCTTCTCTAAATACAAAGACTCTATTTATCCAAAAATCTCGTGGCCTATCCCTCTCAATTCCTTCTAACTCTTAGATACCTTTCCTGGACCCCTTAACCTTTAAAGTCCTTTTACAAAATTGTCATTTTATTTAAAAGTACTTTATTCAACTTTAAATCCTACAAAAACTTTAATTTTACAAATTTTACAAATTTGTCATTTTATTAGAGAAGACTTTATTTAAAATTAAATATTTACATAAACTTTAATTTCCTTGAGTTCCTTTCAACAATTCATCATTTTCTTGTTTGAGTATTCAATATAGGTTTTAGGAAAATAACCAAATGAATACAATTATTTATTCATAAGATTGAATTTTTGTAATAAGAAAACAAACCTTTGTCGAGGAGGATCTCTTCAATGATCTTTGTGTTCAAACAATGTACTGTAGGTTTTCAGCCTTTGTTATTTTGGCTCTGCTTTTTTAAATGTTTTTTTATCTAGTCATTACTTGTGCTAAGAGATATTCATTAAATTTCATATTAATTTCATTATTTTAAATATTTTTTTTCAAGAAAATGAGATTTATGTATATATGTATGGATCTTGGTTAAGAGGGTCAGTTCAATTAATCTAAAATTAGATATGAGTTTTTATGCTTGTTGTTGTGGTTTTATTGTTTTTGGTGTTGGCTAGTTGTTCTAGGAAATGGTTTTTTTCGTTAGAATCAGGCGATATAAATTTACACGAATCATTATTTTTTTGTTATTCAAAATCCATTTCTGAATGCAGAAATGGATTCAGCATGCTGAAAAACTCCCAAGACACTCGGATTCTACAGAAATAATTACTTAAATCTACAAGTCCAACAATTTCTAGCCAGATTTAGAAAAAATATCCCCTAAAAAAATCTTCATTTCTTAGAATCTTTAGCCTAAAACATTGTTTTTTATTCCCTCGACCAAAAAAATATAATCATTGATTTCATGATGTTATTATACCTGATAAGCATGACTTCATGGATAACCCTACAAAGCTATCAAACAAATGCTAAGTTGATGATTAATAATATTGGTATCAGCAGTTCATTGTTGATTTTGAACATGGAAATTGACTGGATTAAACCTGTGAATTCTTGAGGACCTCTTAACTTCAACCTTTTTATATAACCAAATATTAAATCTTCTGATCATAGGCCCCTGCAAACTCACCTTCATTCTCGAACCGATACATCCAGGGAATGCAGAAACTTTATCCATCTATCTAGTAAGGCTGAGCTAGGCAATTATATATTAGGGTTTTTCGAAGATTGCTTGTTTCTTTCGATGAAAACACAGAACTACATAGAGAAATTCAATGTCTCTTTCATGCTTTTGACCAGACCTGATCCTTCATATGTTATTTGCGAAGTCTCTTGGCTGCGCAACTTGTTCAAATATTCCATACTCGATGGAAGGGGTACTTCTTTACTTCTTGCTCTATTTATACCTCAAGTCAAAAGTCTGCACAGTTGATCTATGCATGATACAAAATTCTATTGTCTCTTCATTGTCTTCTCGAGGATGTCCTTTCCAAGGCTCTTTTGATTCCCCAATTGCCCTGAAACTTGTTTTTTATATTTAAAATGATACCAACTGCATTCAGAAAATTTCTGTGAGGGCTTGTTGCAGAATACATCTTTGAAGTAACCCAAAGCCTTCTTCGACCATAGCCTGCCATTGCTGCCAGCATTCCTTACATTTACATCTTGGTCGCTTCCCTGATCCATTTCCTCTTCACTATCATTTTTGTGTCTTTCCATTTTCTTCAAAAACATAACTTGTATTTTTTCTTCTGAGATGCAGTTTTTATTTATACTTGTATATGTATAACTTGTCACAATCCTCATAAGGAAAAGTAAGTGGGAAATCTGAAAGAACAAAGCCAAAGGCCATATATTGAAGTTGATTTTATTTTATTTTGTTGGATGAAGAAATTCCCTTTCAATTTGAGAGAGCAACTTCATCTCATTTGGTGAATTTTTTTTCATATGTGGACTCTATATGAGCCTTTGTGTGCATTTCTTTTTAGACATTCTTCAATTGGACAAATATGATAGTTCTTCTAAATATGATTATTCTTTTATGAATGTGTTTGCATATATGCACACAAGTTAAAATCCAAAGAAAGTGCCCTATCACAACCTTCATAGGAACATGCAAAGTATTCTTTCATTCATGTGAATGAGAAAGAGCCTCTTCGTTTTGGCTCTATTTAGAAATTTCTTGCCACATCCTTCGTAATGAAAAATATGTCACTTCTCTCCATGCATGTGTGAATGTTTCCTCAAATGGATATGGCTGATCTACCTCATCAACATAAATGAAAAATATGTCACTTCTTTCCATGCATGTTTGAATGTTTCACATCTGCCTCATCATCATATGCATGTTGTATTTCTACTTGTGAGAATGAAGGAATAATGTCATTTGGTTGGGCATATTCCCTTAGTATGATATTTCTTTTCAAAATCAAATATGCCACTCATGTCCAAGTTATCTTATGAAATGATTCTCTACTTTGATTGCAAATGCCTTATTTCCAAATTGATGCCTTAATCATAATACATTGGTACGTTCGACATCAACTATATTTATCTCATAATCGATGATTTTTTTATGGCATGGCTCTTGATAATAATGACCTTGATTAACCTACATTTTTGTTAGGGTTCATGTTATCAGCCATCCTTCATTATTATCATGCAGATGACATGTACATGATACCTTGTGAAAAAAATACCAAACAATGCCTCATTACAACTCCACAATTCGTGATGGATAGATTTTGAAGACAACTTATTGTATCCTTGATTTCAAAAGGACTTGCAACCAATCTTTCTCTATTGACTAATAAATTGAGACTTCTCAAATTGTTGCGAACAATCTATTGAAATCATGGGCATGAATAGGTTACTTTAATCACAATCCTTAGCACCAAGATGTAACATGAAAGCCACACTATTTTGCGACCTCTCTGAGAATATATAGTACATCGTGGTTTGTATCCAACTATAAAACTATGAAAATCATATGTGAACTGATTTATGGTGAGGAACAAATTTGAAGTTCACAGAATCACAACTACATAACACCTAAAAATAGAGTAGAGCGAGTTATATTCAAGTGACTTTATGGGATAAAGTAGTATCCATGCAATGCAAAGGATGCAAAGAAAATTGGCAAACAAATTAATGAAACAATGCAAATAATGCAATATGTCATGATTCTCAAGAGAAAGTGTACATCCATTTAATATAAAATCATCAAGCAACACACACATCAATTAAATGCAAAAAATGACCAACAAGGAAGGGTATAGTGTATTGAATGAGGCTTGTTAAATGTTTTAAAGGTGGGTCCCCAATTCTGTTGACTTAAGGAGGGTTGTTGAGGCCTCAATAGATGGATAGAGTTTAGTAAAATGAGGAATATGAGAAAAACCTCTAGGAGATGGAAAGTGGGTTGAAAATATTCAAAAAAGATACATCAAACAAGAATGAGGAATGAACTTGTAAGAAGAAAAATTTGAAGATGAAGGATGATGAAGGGAAGAAAGGGAAAGGCTAGGACTTCCCACCCCATAAACTTAAAAAATACAATTATTGTTGCTCTCATAACATATCAAATCACGTTTTATCACACCATTTTTGTGCAACTGTGATATCTAAGTGAATATCAATGGAAACATCCCAATCTAACATTAACCTCACCTAAAACATTCAAATGTGTGATTTATTGGCTAACTATGTGTCAAAAATCCTAGTCAATTTAGGTTGACCATCAATAGGGCCACACTGCCTAACCCTTATTAGTCATGCCATCATGCAAAAAGAACTTCAATACCCATGTGACCCTTGTGGTAGTGTGATATGTTAGTGTTTCATGGAAACCTGCACAATAGACCTAGCTAAAGCATACACAAACAAAGCTTATCAAGAAAAGAAAGAGAGACACACAATGAAGAATGAGAATCAATGTATGTTATGATTTGTTCAATATATGAGTGATCTTCACTCATATAGGCAATGACATCTTATAATTAGGAATGCATGCATAATAGTGATGGTATAAAAATAGAAAGTCTAAAATAGAACTAGTTAGTTAACTCCCACTGAACTAGTGTGCCGAAAATAGAAATTTCTCCAACACCCCCCCTGAACATCACTATGGAGTAAAAAATGAGTCCTGACTACTAGGCCATATTAGGTACTCATGTACAATGCAACTAATGAACACTGAAAAAAAGTGAGGAAAGAGGGAAAACCACGTGGGAGTAAAACCCTCCCTCAAAAGATAATGTATCAAAAGAATAAAATGGTAGTTACTAGGCAAATGCGTTCTTCACTGCAAGACGATCCCACAAAGTCTGAAACTTATGCTCACTGAAAGTCTTCGTGGATATGTAGAAATATTTATGGATCTGATGAAGTCCTTTGGAAACCTGTCTAACCTTGTACCTCTTGATCCTGTGGACCAATCTGCATCTGGAAATATTCCTTTATGGTGGAAGTGGAACCAGATGAAAAGTATGATTCTTTAGGAGTGAGTCATACTCCTTTTACATGGTTGCTTGCCATAATGGATTTTCCATATCCTCACTATAGAGCTACGGATTATAATATTGAACCATATAGCAATGCATGGGCATCGTAGGTTTTGGAGCTGAAAGTACATGAGAAGGCTCCTCATGCTGAGATCGAGTCCTCCTCGAATCCAATGGATTCCTTACAAGGATACCTACTGCCTGAAGTCTGAACTGTGCCTTCTTGGGCATCTATTGAAGCTTCAACGTTGGCTTCTTATCTAGCTATACTACCTTCTTATTTCCATGTACATAATCTGAGCGTATGGAATCATCTCCGATGTCTGAAACTGTTGGAAACACAAGAGTATATGCATGTTGCACTGGAGGTGCATGCAAAGTACTCTCCTTATGTGTAAGTAGAAAAGAGGAGTCATCATTAAAAAACTTAGTGAATTTATACAACCTTGACTTGTGATCCACCTCACCAATTGCAATGATGGAATTTTCATGCATGTCAATTACTAAAACTGAATTAGATGTAAATTCAACCTTTTTACCTTTTTGAGTGATTTGATAAATTGAGAGAAGATTCATAGAAAGATTTGGAACATGTAAAACATTCTCAAAACTGCCATTATGGAGTTCCACTCTCCCTTCTCCTGCTACTGCTATTGGAGTATCATCCCCCATGAGAATAGGGGGTCTTGAACATGGACTCAAAGAAGAGAAAACTTATTCTTTCACTGCCATATGATGGGATGCACCAGAATCTATAATCCATGAATCAAATGAGGAATTAATTGCAACCAAGGCATGATGATTACCTTTCTTAGGAGCATGATCTTCTTCCTTCTGCTTCTTGACTCCCTTTGGAATGAAGTTTCCAAGGTTGTTTTATTGAAGTGTCTGTGCCATAAGATCAATCTATTTCTTCATGCATGTAGATTCTTCATGATTCAGTTTATTGCAGCAAGTGCACTGCTTTCCCTTCTTCTTCTTCTTGGAATTTGAAGAGTCTTTGGAACTTGAAGAATCGTTAAAGGGTTTGGAATATCCCTCCTTATCGTTCCATATGGGTGTTCTATATGCACTAAAACCACACTAAAAACTCTCAATTAAATTTTCAACCCCGGGTAAGTAAACTTAGAGTTGTAGAAAAATATATGCGAAGGTAGAAGGGCTGGTAGTAGTGTAGTCTAATTAAGGAAGTGGCTATCTAAAGGCTAATCTATTCAAGCAAAGCTATCTAATAAGAAAACCCTACTAAGCAACTTGAAACTATGTAACCTAAGTACTTTTGGACCAAGGATCGATGGACAGTTCTAAGAAAACAAGTGAAAACCCTACTTGAAGCAAACTAGTTCAATCATAAAAATAAGCAAAAGAAACTATTTAAGCATAACAATAAGCAAATAGAAAAAGCAAACTACTTTAACTAGCCTACTTAAATTCAATGAGCAACTATCCTGTGAAAGCAAGTAAATAAACATGCAACTACACTATCAAAACAAGAATAGACAAGTAAGCAATTTAACCTATTAAAGCAAGTAAACAACTAACTACTCTAAGATAACTTCTACTTCAAGTAAACCAATTAAGACTATTCATTGAACAACTAACTAAGCTAAGAGGCAAATGAACTCTATTCTTAATTCAAACTTCAAAACTATTTCTAATTCATAAAAGGAAATCTATTTAATTGAAAGAAAGAAGAACTAACAACTAATTTTTAATCTATGATAAACAAAACTACTCTTTAATCTACCAAAGAAAAAGACTATCTATCCTACAACAACAATAAAACTATCTTCTGATCTACGAAAGCAAGAAACTATATTATAACCTATGAAAACTCAAATATAGTGTTGGTGGTTGTGTGAATGTCTTCGGTGTCTTATAATATCTCGATGAAACTTGACAACAAAAGATAATTCAAGCGGTATAAGCTCAATACTGATTTCAATAGCAAAGTGAAAGATGTGGATTAAAAAATCCAACGAGAACTTAGCCATTATGGAAACAATCGTCAATTACCCTGCATGTTCATGGAATTATTACTCGTGTATTAACCATCAACAATATAACAAGATTTTAATTGTCCTTCGCGATGTAAGCAAAAATCATAATTAAATTCAAGCATTAACTAAAAACTAGAATTGCAATCTAATTCTAGGAAAGAAAGTGCA
Source organism: Picea engelmannii (assembly GCA_009831015.1). Classification (NCBI taxonomy): domain Eukaryota; kingdom Viridiplantae; phylum Streptophyta; class Pinopsida; order Pinales; family Pinaceae; genus Picea; species Picea engelmannii. The sequence continues at coordinate 66,150 of ML827419.1, read as the reverse complement.
TAAAGTGAAACTATGATATATCTATTTTAACAATTCAAAGTGCAAGAAGGAAAATGCTTAAAAACAGAAATTAAAACATGACATATAAAAAGTAAACTAATGAATACATTAACCAACAACTAGTTAAGCAAGATCTACATAATAATGGAATAATAAATCTACAATTAAAAACTGAAACTAACCCTATCCATCCACCGAAGCCTTGTTTAAAAGAAGCATGAAATAAAACTCTGTTCTACTATGTTTTAACTTCTATTTTAAATTTGATTTCAAAAGAATATATATAACACAATCTAATATCTAATTGCACATGGGGTTAGTCTATGAATTTGCAAATTCGTTCCTAACTACAGAATCAACGCATATTAACACAAGCCTTCATACTAACCTGCAAAAGAGAGTTAAAATAATTAAACTACAACAACAATTTAGAAAGCAAAGAAATAAAAGAACAGTTCATGTACAAGAAATAAAAAGAGACATCTAAGCTATGAAATGCAAAATAACTTAAAGAACAGTTACCAGACTACTGGTGGCCCCCCCAACAAGTCGTGGTCACTTATCAAATGCACGCCATGAGCTCAACAAAACGATTTCACCATTAAAACTTGAAAAACACAGTCTTATATACTTCTGGCAATGGAAAATGGCAAAACAGAGGAACATGTATTTGTCTCTAATCCTGTACTTCTTCTACTACTTCTTAACTATTGTATGACCACCATAGTGGTATTTATAAGATTTACAGACCAAGTGGTCGACCACTGGAGGGTCGAACCACTTCTAAAAATAAAAAATTACATTAATGGTGCCCTAACTGCCGAAATAGAGCGAGCCGATAATCGCCTTGCTCAACAACCCAAACCGAATTGTCAAGAGTTCAATAGCTGGAGGGGGCAAGCACGAGAAAAAACCATGTTCCTAATTCGACCAACACTGACCGCCAATACCATAACCGCCAAATCGCCCACCGTTTTTGTGCTGGACGTGGTGCTGGATAGAGTGCCGGACCGAGTACCGGATCGAGTACTGGATGGAGTGCCGGACTAAGTGCTAGAAGCAGAAACATGATGCGATTTTTCCCTGTAACACCAACAAACGTGAATTAGATCCTTGGAAACCTAAAAATGTGATGAATTATACTCAATATTGACATCAAACACGAATTATACATACCTGGTGTGGATCATACCGTTTTGGCACAAAATTCTTCAAAAAGCTTCTCCAAAACATGAAAAACACATATATACATTTGGCAAAAGTGTCTAATAACTGTCATAAAACTGATCATATCTCGAGCCCAATATTACCCCCACACTTACGATTTTGCAGGTCTGACTGCAAACAAAGAGAAATTACCCCTCATGACTAGGCTTGCTGAGGAGGATCAGCTTTGGAAGCTTCTCCTTCTTGTTGTGAAGACTTTGCCTTAAGCCTCTTGTGTTGCTTCAATTGTGCTCTGAGGCTGCGGTTGGATTTGATCATCTCATCAACCAACCGTTGAAGGGAGTTAACCTTTGCTTGGAGGACTACATTATCATGATGAAGGTGTGTGTCTATTCTCTTCCTTTCTTCCAACTGTTGGAGAAGTTGATGGTTTTCTTTTTGTAGCTTCTCAATGGCTGGGGAAGAATCAATGATCTCAGAGGAAGGCTTAGATCCTTTGAGGGATGTGGACAATCGATCATTTTTAGGATCTAGAGTAGGCATGGGTAAAGTAGGAGTGATGGGGGATTGATACTGAGAGGTAGGTTCTGATTTTTTCTTTCTTTGTGGCTCTAATCCATCCACAAAAACTTCCCTAAGTCTCTTGTGAGGGCTCTCAAGATCGGAGGACACTTGGATAGGATCCGAAGAAGGCGAAGATTTTGCTTAAGGTTTTGTTCTTGTGCTCTGGGTACTCTTTCGAAAGGGTCCTTTACCAAATTGATTGGCTCCCCTCCTATTTGTGGGAATGATGGGAAAGTCTTGTTGAATTACTTCTTGGATATTTTTAGGTGTGGGATCAAGAGAGATTGAAGGTATCGCGGGGTTAGAAATAGGCTTCTTTTGATCTTTACTCTTGGTCTTTTTACCCGATGAGGAAGTAGGGATATCAACAATCTTTTTGTATTGTTCCGGCAAAGAGAGGGTTTGTGCAAGGGGGTTTGGAGTTCCTGGAGAGCGAGGCTTGGATGGAGAGATAGTTCTTAGGCTAAGTGGATTTTTTCCGGTCTTAATTGTCAAGTGAGGGTTTGCAAATTGATAGATAAATGCATCCCAAGTTTGCCCCTGTTTCTCTAATTCGGCTAGAACAATGAGTTTGATAAAGCCATGGTGAAAGAGACTATTGTGGGGATTGGTCACATTCTTCCTCACTTGAGAGGACATCTTCTCCAAGATTTTTAGAAAATAGAAGGGGAAGTTCAAAGGTTTGTTGAGCTGAAAATGAGCTAGCAATCTAAAATGACAAGCTTTGAAAGTGGAATATCTACCTTCGCATGTAATCAATCTCATGATGACGATGAGAGGGTTGATCAATTCCTCCTTTATCTACTCCCTAGAATATCCTTTTGCTCCTAAAATGTTTTGGAATTTGGGCTTAAAAACCCTGTTATAACTTGAGCGCGACAGTTGGTGGTTTTTGAACCATCTATCTCCCATTCTTGGAAGCTTCATGGCTACAAAAATGGACTCTTTTGAGACCTCAAAGGAAAGAGAACCCACATGTGTTGTCTTCCTATCGAAACCGAGGGAAAATTGCATGGAGAGGCCATCATCATGGCCCTGCAAGTTAGACAAAAATGGCCCCCAACCTGCATGCAAAAACACCTCTCTGCATTGTGCAAATTCGGGAATGGAAAAAATATCTACATAGGAAGAGGGTTCATACCTATTAGGCATTGTGGCAGAGGTGAAATTCACCAGGCAAGGGTGTGTATGGGCCAAGAGATGGCACAAATTGGGCACGGGCCAAGCGTAATTCAAGCAGGGGAAGAAATGGCAGAGACTGGGCACGATTTCTCAACGTAGGGAAAAAAAATGGCAAGGGCGAATTGAGATAAAGGTTACCCAGCCTGAATTTGAATGCAACTATGCTGAAGTAGGTTGCACACATGTGCGCACAAGCTGCCATGTGTGGGAATTTTTGAATTCGAAGGCTCATTTTTGGGGGAAATGTAATGATGCGTAGTTAGATCAATGTCCAAGTCTTTTGACTTGGACATTTGATCATGAACATATAAAACATCTTCAATCAATTTCCTACAACCAATTCAATTGAATGTCATTGATTTCTGGTTACCTGGAATCTAGGACAGTTACTAGTGTGTAATTCATATGGCACTTCGTTCGACACCTCATACGGTATTTCATACGACACCTCATATGACACTTCTTACAACACCTCTGTGTTAAATACATTTTCACCTCTTGTAATGGATAGACTGCAAATTTGAAATGTTTTTGACAATCACAGTGGTTAATGAGCAGAGGTAGAATGCTCCATTGTTGTTGATTTTGCCATCATGCTCACTCAATCCTCTTACATATGACATATAATGTCAAACCTACAATGATCAGGTTATAGCAAGCATAAAACATGTACTCGTCAATCCTACAATGTACAACTTGTAATGAAAGGTAAGCTGATAAAGAGTGGTTTGTTAAGTATATGTTCAGTAATTTATATCACATGAGAGTTTAGCAATTCAAAAATAAAATGGCTATTAATGTAATAACCTGTATCATGGAAATAATACAAAAACCCTTGCAAATATTTATTTCTCTAGGCAATGATCATTTGTCAGCTCATGAACCCCTTCCCCACACCTAAGTGTTGTGACACCTCACAATCAAAAGTATAGGAAACTAGTTAGTTCCCCCAATAGCCGAAGATTTATAGTATGTCAAGTGTAAATATAAATTTCACAGATTGGTCTGACGAGACGATTAGAAGTTGGCCCCACCTATAGGATAAGAGATCCTATATATAGATAAGAAGAGGTAGGCAAGAGAGTTTCAAGATAGTCTTAGAGTTATTTCCCAATGGTAAGTCTATGGAGTTCATTAACCTTAGCTTAACCACACATACTTCATGTCATCTTTGTCTGCAAGTAATTTCATACATCAGGACAAGTTTAAATTTATTATTTATTTTTTGTTAGATTACCATCCTTGCTAGGTAGAATGGCCTGCTGCCAGCAAGCCTGTTCAGTACTCCGGTGGGTTTACCTAGTCATACCACATGCCGATACCTGCTATCAGCAGACCTGTTCAGTATCTCGACGGGTTATCCTCTTACAACCTCAGAGACTGGCCCTCCATCTTTTAAGATTTTAGTATAATATTGCTTTATGAAAGAAGATGGGGGGGCAACTCTAAAAACAACTTTTTCTTTATTTTTTCAATTGGGATGGTATTTATGTTAGAGGATGACTTTCTGTTATATTACTTAGTGATTGTCCCGATGTAAGGGGTACTTAAGCAGATGTGGCCTATCTAAAGATATGATATAATCAAGTTATTTAGTGTGTAGTGGATGGTACCATTGAGAAAGAACAGAAATATATCTCTAGGCTCAACTCAATTTCTTCTTTTGTAGTTATTGTGATGTTTCCATGACTAACTGCTAATTAGACCTCCTTGTTACTCTTTGATAAAGACACTTGACTTACTTACTCAAGTTTCTTGGAAAAACTGTACGAGAGACCTCTAGGCTTGATAGTTATGGTATCACTTCCTTATACAATGGCAAAGAGTTTCAAGAGAATCTGCTTTAGAATGCCTTAAAAAAATGAGAATTTTTGCAAAAATATGGCTAATTACAGTAAGTCAATTTTCATTTGATGCTTTATCAGACACAAAATTCAAGTGTAACAATGTTTTGAAGAAATATCCTTGAAACTGTGTACTCCTGGTGAAATAAATACTTACAGAAATCTCTAGAATTGCCTTATTAACAAAATTCAAAAACTATTTACATATATACAATAGGAAATTCAGAAAAATTTTCAAGAACAAGGGGGAGCTTCCCCATCTACTAAGGCCAATGCTTTGTCAGTTCACATGACCTATAGAAAATCCTCTTTGGAAATGAGATTATGATAAAATTTGAGTTGATGTCCATTTACTACAAAGGAGACTTGTCCATCGTTAATTGTTTTAATTTTTATAGCTCCATTGTCATATACAATGTCTACCTCGTAAGGGCCCAACCACCGGGTGGTGAGTTTGCCTTTGAAGGTTTTGAATCAGGAATCAAACAATAGAGCCCAATCACCATGTTGAAAGTTCTTCTTCTTAATAAACTTGTCATGCCACTTGCTCCTCTGGTTTTGGACTAATATCATCCATTGGATGGCATCTTGCCTAATTTCATCCAACTCATTCAATTGTAGGGCGCGTTTCTTCTGAGCCTCATCTAAGTTCAATCCTAATTATGTGGCAATACGACAGGTCCTTAATTGGAATTCTATTGGTAGAAGTACTTGTTTCCCGTACACTAGCTCATAAGGAGTATGCCCAGTGGTATTTCTCCAGGTGGTCCAGTATGCCCATAAGCCTATGGGAGTCTATCAACCTGATCCCGATGATGTAATTGAACAGTCTTGGTCAAGATGGCTTCCAAATTTTGTTTTTTGGATTCTACCTGACCATTGGCTTGCGAGTGGTATGGAGAAGATTTACGGTGTTTAATCCTATATTTCTCTGTTAGTTCTCTCATCAGCTTGGAAGTGAATTGAGTGCCTTGGTCGGTAACAATTTCATGAGGGACACCAAAGTGGGTAAAGATGTCTTCATAGATGAATTCGACAACAAACTTCTCTGTAGCCTTGAACAGGGATTTTGCTTCTACCCATTTGGTGACATAGTCCATACAAACCAAAATATAGTTCTTCCTACGGGAAATGGGTGAAATTGGTCCTACAAAGTTGAGGGCCCATTTTTCGAAGGGTTCTATCATAACTTGGGCACGCAAAGGAATTTCATCAGCTGACATAGGTCTTCCTATCCTTTGGAAACTATCACAACTTCTCACATACTTGGCAACATCTTTGAAAATGTTAGGCCAATAGTAACCCGAATGTAGCACCTTATATGTTGTACGTTTGTCAGAAAAATGGCCACCACATGGTCCATCATGACAACTTCGTAGTATTTTAGGTACCTCGTCCTCTCAGACACATCTATGAATAATCAAATCAGGACCTGTGTGAAAAAGGTCATGACCAACCTAAGAGTAATTAACACTCTGTGTAATAATTTTCCGCTTTTCATGAGGTGACAAATGAGACGGTAACTTCCTAGTAGCCAGATAATTTTCCATATCTGCAAACCATGGGGTATTGAAAGAAAGGGAAAAAAGGCGCTCATCTAGGAAACTATCATCTATAGGGATATCATCATCCCCATTTTTTATTTGGGAAATAAAATCATCTACTACATTATCCTTTCCAGGTCGATCAAGCACAGTGATATTAAATTCTTTCAATAACAGGATCCACCTAGTCACTCGGCCATTAGTTATAGGTTTATTCATGAGGAATCTAATGGCGGAATGATCAGTATGTAAAAATACCTCGTAACCTGTAATGTAATGACGAAACTTGTTAATAGCATGAATAACTGCCAAGAATTCTTTGTCAGTAACTGTATAGTTTAACTCGGCAGGGGATAAGTTCTTGCTCACAAAATAAATGGCATAGGACCGTTGGTCCTCTTTCTTCTCTAATACCCCTCCTATTGTAGTGTCAGAGGCATCAGTGGATATATGAAATGGGAGAGTCCAATTTGGCCCTCTAAGAATTGGTGCCACATACATCTTAGCTTTTAGAGTTTCAAAGTCAGTTTGACACTGCTTAGTCCAAACAAAATCAACATCTTTTATTAGTAATCCAAACATAGGTGCAACAATCTTTGTAAAATTTTCAATAAACCGCCGGTAGTATCCGACATGTCCAAGAAAGATTCTCACCTCTTTCTGAGTCTTGGGGGGCGGAAGTCTAATGATGACCTCAATCTTTGTAGGATCAACTTTTATCCCTTCAGATGAAACATGATGTTCTAGAACCACTCCTTCAGTTAACAACATTTTGCATTTTTCATGACTTAGAGATAGGTTCATTTCCTGGCATCTGATGATGACTTTTTCTAAGTTGTCTAAGGCTTCTTGGTAAGTGTTACCATAGACTATGAAGTCATCCATGTCCTAGTCCTCGAGTGCTATAAGAATCTGATTGTACCCGATGTACCATCTAGAAAGGAAAAATACTTCTTTCCAGACAAGGTATCTAGAACTTGATCAATGAAAGGGAGAGGAAAGTAATCTTTCAGAATGGCTTTGTTGAGTTCTTGGAAATCAACGCAAATTCTCCATTTCTTGGTCACTTTCTTTGGAACTACTACAAGCGGGGATACCCACTTACTATCGGAGATGGGATAAATGAATCCGACATTTAACAACTTTGGATCTCCTCCTTGACTATATCTTTAAGTGATGGGTTCATCCTTCTATGGGGTTGCCTAACATGTGTTACTTACCCCTGGGTATATATGTGATGGATGCATGTGTCAGGGTGTATACCCTTCATGTCAGTGTATTCCCAGGCAAATTCTCTTGATTTTTCTTTAAGGATATCTACTAACTGTTTCTATTGGTCTTCATCTAGCCCAGAGTTTACATGTAAAAATTTCCTTGGACTAATCTCGTAGGGCATAGTATAAGACATGGAAGACCCATCTATCTCGAAGATAAAAGATATCAAAGACAAAATGGATGGGTCCAATTTTTATTGAAATTCTTCCCAAAACATGTATTCAAATTGGGGAAAATACCGTGGAAAATCTACACATGTGATAGCAAAAATAAACTGGTTTAGCACATTTTCTGTTGTGTGCTCCTAAAGTGCCCATGCATGGTCACTTGGAAATATGGGTTCTTCCCAGTCCTCGTTCTCGTATGGAAATTCAAGCCACCACATATTCTCCATAATAGGTTGAGCTGGAGGGTAAATGGTGAGCTTATGGATAGAGAGACCATTTGAGATGGTCATTTCCCCTTCTCTATAGCCAATAAATACATTGGTTGTGGCTAGCCAAGGTCTTCCCAAAATGATGGGATGGCCTTTGGCAGGATCCTTTGAGTGAATGACAAGAAAATCTACTGGGTACTCCCACGAGGCTAAAGTAACCATGATATCATCTAAAATTCCTTCAGGTATAACCCTAGTATTATCTGCTAATTCCAAAATGGTTGGGGTAGGTGGAAGAAGAGGTTGTAACTTTAATTGTTCCAAGGTAGTAGTGGTCATAACATTGATGGCTGCCCCTAGGTCTATGAGAGTGTTTCCAATGGAGACCTCATTAATGTTTATGGTCACTACGGGGTTTCTTGGGTTCCCATATTTTGCTATCTTTGGCTGCTCTGATATGTATTCATAAAGATCTCCTATCAATTGTACTGTAGGAGGGTCCTTATGCTTCCTACCTAGCTTCTTGATACACAATTTTTTGACTACCTTACTGTAGATTGGAATGTCTTTAATGGCTTGAAGCAGGGGAATCTTGACACAAATATTCTTCAATTCATTAAAGATGTCAAATTCCGATTGGGTGGTAGGTTTATTGATTACCAATCAGTCTGGATAAGGAGGGACCTTCGTAATTTGTGAAGGTTCATTTTGGGGAAGATTGGGTTCTTGGTTCTTCGAGATAATAACATCTTCCCACCTAGTGTCATTCATGGGTTGTTTGGTGGTTTCTTCTTCTTCTTCTTCCTGGATGACTACTAAAGGTATCTGCCTATCTAGAACTTTTCTTGATCTTATTTGAATTTCTTGTAATGGAACATGAGTAATAACATATGTCGGGAAGGCCTGCATCTCAACATTGTGAAGAGGTTGAGGGGGCTTATTATTGGGATTCAACACTGGTTGTGCTGGTAATAGTGTCGGTCTCGGGGAGATTTCATTTTGGTATTGTAGCGGTTGTTTTTGTGGAATAGGAGGTAAAGGTGGTGGAACAAAACCTGGCAGAAACTGTGGAGGGTTCAGTGGGAACCAAGGATAAGGATGGTTGGACATAGGGATAGGTCGAGCTTGAGGGTTTCATTGGTTATGTCCTCTTCTCCATCCTTGAAGCCAAGGATGTTGGTATTGAGTAGGATGTCTTGAAGTTTTCTAAAAGGTTCCCTATCTCTGCTCTTGTGATACCACATGAACTAATTGGTTTTAAGTTTCTATTATAAGGGTCCCAAACATTCTTCCCTATTTTGGCTTTACTCCTTGAGTAATTTTTACACATTTCACATATTTCGGAAAATGGTTTATGGGAGATGTCACCTGATGCCATCAGGTTAAGAATCTCTAGATACTCTTATGAAATTCCTTTAAGGAAAAGAGCCCTAATTGCATCCTCTGGGAGGTCATGTTATTTTGACTTCTGGGAGATATAACCAAATATTTCCATATAATCTTAGAGGGTCTCGTCTTCTAACTGTTGGATTTTAAAGATGTGATTACGAGACTCTTTGGTCTTGCACTAGTATTGGTACTTCTTAAGAAAGATGTTTTTCATGGCTTCCCAATACCTAATACTGGATTCTCCCAACCCCATGAACCATCTTAGTGCAGAGTCTTTGAGGGTGGCAGGAAAGAGTTTTAGTTTCTGGGCATCTTGTACATAGTTGTATCTCCTACACAAGATGTCAAATTCAAATAGGAAGGTGTCTAGATCTTCATTGTTTTTACCATAAAAGGTGGGCAGTGCCGAGAGAGGAATATTCTTCATGTTGACATTTGGAGTGGTGTCCAAAATTGGAAACCCGAAGGTAGTTTCGGTTTGGTTTCCAGTTTCTTCTTCCTCCCCATGTCTTACATTGTTATGGTCCTCCTGATCATCCATATTGGCTTGGTTTCCAAAAAGAGAGTACCTAGGTGGTTTCATCTTTGAAGAGAACAAGATTTCCATTTGGTGGAAAGGTCTTCCTATAGATTGGATGTCTGGGAATCTACTCGAGCCAGTTGAGACTATTGGTGCCAAAGTTTTTGTGTCATTTTGAGAGATGATTACATTGAATGAACTACCAAACAAAATATTCACCTTTTTAGGGTCTATGATGTCTACAAAATTAGGATCTCCTGGTGGTGGTGTAAAAGAAAAGGTTGTATTGTTTGGTTTTGCGGAAGGCTCGAGTGGTGTTGCCTCATGTCCCAATATGATTGATGCTTCAATTTATTGTTCTATAGTTCTCCCTATGTTAGTCTCTTCAAAGACTATTTTAGCTCTTTGAGTTGAGCTAGCTCCTGCTTTTCGGTATTGGTCTACAGATTTTATAAGTGGAACGTCCCTTCCCCCAAAAAGGTCGGAAGGAACCTTGGTTGAAAGGTCTGATTTAGATTTAATGTATCTACCTTTTGGATCTCTAGGTCCATTCATGAAAAAAAAAAAAAAAAAATTACCATCAGGTTTGGGGGAGCCTGCAAAAGCAGATGCGCAAGTTCTTACCTCTCATCTTAAATCCCCCCTGCCACCAATCTAATGCTAAGGTCTAGGAATGATCTATTTCCTAACTAATTCCTACCTTGAGACAACTCCCCAACAACTACGCCAAAAATGATGGGTGTTCTATATGCACTAAAAACACACTAAAAACGCTCAATTAAATTGTCAACCCGGGGTAAGTAAAATTAGAGTTGTAGCAAAATATATGCCAAGGTAGAAGGGATGGTAGTAGTATAATCTAATTAAGGAAGTGGCTATCTAAAGGCTAATCTATTCAAGCAAAGCTATCTAATAAGAAAACCCTACTAAGCAACTTGAAACTATGTAACCTAAGTACTTTTGGACCAAGGATCGATGGATAGTTCTAAGAAAACAAGTGAAAACCCTACTTGAAGCAAACTAGTTCAATCATAAAAATAAGCAAAATAAACTATTTAAGCATAACAATAAGAAAATAGCAAAAGCAAACTACTTTAACTAGCCTACCTAAATTCAATGAGCAACTATCATGTGAAAGAAAGTAAATAAACATGCAACTACACTATCAAAGCAAGAATAGACAAGTAAGCCATTTAACCTATTAAAGCAAGTAAACAACTAACTACTCTAAGATAACTTCTACTGCAAGTAAACTAATTACGACTACTCATTGAACAATTAACTAAGCTAAGAGGCAAATGAACTCTATTCTTAATTCAAACTTCAAAACTATTTCTAATTCATAAAAGGAAATCTATTTAATAGAAAGAAAGAAGAACTAACAACTAGTTTTTAATCTATGATAAACAAAACTTCTCTTTAATCTACCAAAGCAAAACACTATCTATCCTACAACAATAATAAAACTATCTTCTGATCTACGAAAGCAAGAAACTATCTTTTAACCTATGAAAACTCAAATATAGTGTTGGTGTTTGTGTGAATGTCTCCGGTGTCTTATAATATCTTGATGACACTTGAGAACAAAAGATAATTCAAGTGGTATAAACTCAATACTGTTTTCAATAGCAAAGTGAAAGGTGTGGATTAAACAATCCAATGAGAGCTTAGACATTACGGAAACAATCGTCAATTACCCTACATATTCATGGAATTACTACTCATGTATTAACCATCAACAATATAATGAGATTTTAATTGTACTTCTATGCTATGTAAGCAAAAATCATAATTAAATTCAAGCATTAACTAAAAACTAGAATTGCAATCTAATTCTAGGAAAGAAAGTGCATAAAGTGAAACTATGCTATATCTATTTTAAAAATTCAAAGTGAAAGAAGAAAAATGCTTAAAAATAGAAATTAAAACATGACATATAAAAAGTAAACTAATGAATACATTAACCAACAACTAGTTAAGCAAGATCTACATAACAATGGAATAAGCAATCTACAATTAAAAACTGAAACTAACCCTATCCATCCACCGAAGCCTTGGTTAAAAGAAGCATGAAATAAAACTCTGTTCTACTCTGTTTTAACTTCTATTTTAAATTTGATTTCAAAAGCATAAATAAAACACAATCTAATATCTAATTGCACACGGGGTTAGTCTATGAATTTGCAAATTTGTTCCTAACTACAAAATCAACGCATATTAACACAAGCCTTCATACTAACCTGCAAAAGAGAGATAAAATAATTAAACTACAACAACAAATTAGAAAGCAAAGAAATAAAAGAACAGTTCATGTACAGGAAATAAAATAAGACATCTAAGCTATGAAATGCATAAATAACTTAAACAATAGTTACCAGACTGTTGGTGCCCCCCCCCAACAAGTCGTGGACACTTCTCAAATGCACACTATGAGCTCAGCAAAACGATTTCACCATTAAAACTTGAAAAACACAGTCTTATATAATTCTGGCAATGGAAAAACAGAGGAAAACATATTTGTCTCTAATCCTCTACTTCTTCAACTGCTTCTTAACTATTGTATGACCACCACGGTGGTATTTATAAGATTTACAGACCAGGTGGTCAACCATTGGAGGGTCGAACCACTTCTAAAAACAACAAATTACATTAATGGTGCCCTAACTGCTGAAATAGAGCGAGCCAATAATCGCCCTGCTCAACAACTGAAATCGAGTTGTCAAGAGTTCAGTAGCTGGAGGGGGCAAGCACGAGAAAAACCCATGTTCCTGATTCACCCACCATTGGCCTCTAATACCATAACCGCCAAATTGCCCACCATTTTTGTGCAGGATGCGGTGTTGGACATAGTGCTAGATCGAGTACTGGATGGAGTGTCGGAAGAAAAAACATGATGCGATTTTTCCTTGTAACACCAAAAAACGTGAATTAGATCCTTGGAAACCTAAAAACGTGATGAATTATACTCAATATCGACATCAACCACGAATTATACATACCTGGTGTGGATCATACCGTTTTGGCACAAAATTCTTCAAAAAGCTTCTCCAAAACATGAAAAACACATATATACATTCGACAAAAGTGTCTAATAACTGTCATAAAACTGATCATATCTCGGGCCCAACAGTTCCTTTTCTCCTTCCCGTTCTATTTGGATGATACTTTTCCATCATGCATGGTGAGTGCATGTGCTTTGGGATCCTTGATGAGGCCCATATGTATGAGTTTTGTCTGCTCTTGTGTAAGAAACTCAATGAACTGATCCTTCGTAGGCATTTTCCAATTTGTTCCAAAAAGACATCTGCCATAATGAAAATTGGAGACATATACAGCGTATTCCGGTCCTAGCTTGGCCAAGATTGTTAGAATAACTTGTTTCTCTCAAAATCAAAGATTTAAATTTAGTAAAGAAATCATGTGTATTATAAAAAAAATTAGGGTCTAAGGTATTCAACTCTACCTCAAGCATATGACCTCACATCTCATCCTGCTTTCCAAAGAGTCCTTCCAAGGTGGTCTAGATCTTGTTTGGAGTCTTGCATGTGGCAACATGAAACCATATATCAATGGATATTAACTCAAGAAGTAATCACGTGGCCTCATCCTTACGGTTCACCCATCTGGTCTTCTCAAGCGCTCATGTAGGTTTTGCTTCTGTCGCCATCGTCAAATTATACAGTCTTTTTCTTTTGAGTTGGAATGCGGCCTTAGGATTCCATTCAAAATAGTTGTACGGTGTGAGTATTATCACCAGACTTGATTGAAGAAGTTGCATCGCCTCCATCCTACTATTGATTCTGAAAACCCAGATTGTGGATTATGAGATATGATAGGCGGTTCTATGGCAGTTATAGATATGATAAAAAAACTATATCTCCTAAAATATGATGTGGGTTTTGGATATTTTTGGCGAGCATAAGAACCCCTATGTTATATGTCTCTGGTCAAAATTTCAACCCGACCCAGATCGTAGATTTTGAGATCTGGCTATTTTATTGCAGAAACCCAATTTTCTTGAGGGATGTTGAATCGTCGCACCATAGAGAAGGATAAAGTGCGACGATGCTAAATCATCACACCATAGTGAAGGACATAGTGCGACGATTGTGGAAAATGGAATCGTTGCACCCTGGATGAAGAACACAGTGCGACGACATCGCACCTTAGCTGTGTATAGGTTGCGACGATGCCTGTAAAACAAAATTTTCAAGTATGAGTGTGATCGTCGCACCCTTCGATAGGGATAGGTTGCAACGATTCCAATCTTCGCACCTTTCTATAGGGATATTCCACGACGATGGTAGAAACTAGGTTTACTCAAATCCTCTTTCGCTCTTCTCTGACTTGTCTGGGTTTCTTCAAGCAGCTCGACTCTGATACCATGTCAGTGTTTCATGGAAACCTACACAGGAGACCTAGCTAAAGGATATACAAACAAAGATTATTGAGAAAATGAAGAGAGATACACAATGAAGAATGAGAATCAATGTATGTTATGATCTGTTCAATGAGTGTGTGATCTTCACTCATGTAGGAAATGACATCCTATAATTAGGAATGCATGCATAATAATGATGGTATAAAATAGAACTAGTCAGTTAACTCCCACTGAACTAGTGTGCCGATAATAGAAATTTCTCCAACATGATCTGAGTATTTTCCTAGCCTATTAATGTCTAAGGTCGGCTCAAGATATTTGTTAGTGAGAAAAGGACCATATCCATTGATCTCCTTCATTAATGTCAAGGTGCTTGGCCCTCCATGGAGTCTAATAAATCACATGGGTGCCAATACTTGAATCTTGGGCATTCTCACTAGAGTTGGTTTTCTTTTAGCCTAAGTTATGACTTATAAATACAAGCCTCCTCCATGCATTTGAGATAAGGTTATGATTTTGAGATTTTTCCAAAGAGTGAATAATCCTTGATCTTCAACTCACAAATTGCATCTTGTCTTGGCCTCATGATGTCGATTTTCCCCTCCAAAGTGCCAATTCATAAGAGGAATTAATGTTTATTTGTTGCCATGAAAAACAAATACTATTGGATGAAACAAAGGACCCTCCCATGGAGGAGTATTGGAGACTACATCTGCAAGAATATTCTAGGTGATATTTAGTTAGTTTATTGTCTTTCCATTAGCTAAATAAAGAATTACTTTTCTTTCCCCCCAATGTGTTTTTTACATCATTTGAATTCATGTGTTTTAATAGATTATTAGTTAGAATGCCTACATAGGGATCACTTATAGCATATGTTTATTTTCCACTCATCATTTGTCTATTGTCATCTCTACAACTAGTTCAGATAGGTTTTTTGTACACACACACACATGAAAACCACTAATGTAGAATAGAGACCATACTAGTGAGCATGATACCATATCTCTTTCCTCGGTTGTTTTAGGGATTTATCTATATTTTACAATATTTTATAGCTTATTTTAGATAGTCATTTATCCCAACCCACCACTGTGAGGTCATATTTCCTTTAAATTTTGAATTGTTTCAACTTTTAGCATTCTTATAAATTGTGATGTTGTTTCCTAAGTTCCTGCATAGATCATGTGGTATCCCCTTCGATACCTATGTGATTAAGTCATGCAAGAGTGTAGTTTAATTATTCCCATTCAATCATGCAACTATGGATTTTGTAGCCCATGCGTGTAATGTTCCCAAACAGATTTGCTTGGAACATTGAGGTTTTTATGTGTTTTTTTGGTTTGGGTATTGTGTCAAACACTTTGCAGATTTGTATTTTAGAGTTGTTCTTGGGTTTACTATTGTAGTTTTGATTGTGTTTGAAACAAGTAAATGATATAGATACAACCCAAGAAAAATGCACAACAAGATGCAATAGAAGTAACATAAGAAATAACCACAAATAACTTAGATATGATTTTATTTAATTATATAGCTAACCTCATACAAAATGGAGTAGATCTGGAATACATGGAAAAAAATGAGGCATGTGGCTGATAGTGCCTCCAAGGTGCAATAGAATGGTGGAGATATTAACTCTCAAGAGTCCCCAATGATAAATACAGAAGATCTCCTAGAACCCAAGATGTATGTGTTGTCCTCTCTAGCAAAGTGCGCCCTTCCTAGCTGTATGAACCATTGTAAATTAGGCATCCTTGAATATCACCACCAAATCATGAAAACTCATTGTCAAAGTGTAGATCGGGGACTAAGAAACGTCTACACCAAATATCAAAGCTGATAAGAGTGATTTACTACTCCACAACACAAGATCCCCAATGAACAGTGTGCCCTCCTCAAGTTGAAGCAAGCCAATAATTCAACCTCCAAGAATATGGCCTCTAATTCAATGAAACCAACTGCCAATAGGTAGATTGGGTGATAGAAAACCCCTATGCCAAAGATCCAGGATGTTGGGAACGATCTTCCCCTCTAGAACACAAGATCTCAAATGGACAGTGCACCCTCCTCAAGAGAAAACTCGCCTTCCTAAATGATAGAATGAATGGGATGAAGTATACCCTCCAATACTTATGCCAATAGGCGTTAGGGTGATGAAAATCGATCAGGGAATGAGATCTACTGTGGATATAGCTTTCCCAATCCAAATTGAATCTCTCTCCCTCAAGTGATACGCCCAATCTGCAGAAAACCTCCAACAATGCACCCTGTCTTCACAAACTGCCACTGCATGGAATAGAACCTGAGCTATAATGATGAGGGAGGAATATTTCACCTCCTTGGCCAAGATTAGATTAGGAAAGGTGGAATATTTCACCACCGAGATGATATCTAGGGTTTGTTCAGTCAAAACCCTCAAAACCCCCAAGTATCATGGGCTCTCTAGCAAGAAGCCAGACATCAAAATGATAATCAACATAATGAGAGAATAGAGGCCCCTATCTCTCTTTTATCCCCCCTTTTCGCCTTTTCTCTCCAAGTGACTTTTACTTTATTTTTATTATTCCTTAATTAAATCACTTTATTAATTAATTATCTTTTTTGCCTCTAAAAAGTGATTTATTCGTCCCTATGGATTCTCTGGCCACTGAAAGTCACTTCTCATCATCTAATCCTGTAGTGTTCTTCCTCTTGATTCCGATGAGATATTACACTAAGAGGTTTCTCCAAGTATTATGCCCAAAATGATCTTCTTAGTGAAATTAATTAAAATATGACCCATAATAACTCAAAATTACGAAAATTGTCAGAATGCAATGGAACCAAAGCCAAGTTGTGCAGAATGGATCTTGATGATGAAATATGATGAACGATGCAAGTTGAGCCCAATAAAACCCCTCAATAACTCCTGAACTCTTTGTCACCCCCATGTGTTGACCTTGACCTTAAACAATTAACAATTCCCCTATGTGCTGTGGTGATAAAAAGAAGATATCTTAGGATTGTACACTCTGTAACATAATAATGTCCAAAAATGGGAACATTACAACATGATTCTTTAAAATTTTAGTTGTTATCAGTATTTGGATTTCCTTAAAAGTTATGTTGGTGGGTTAATTTTCCATAATTTATTAATCATTCTAACCTTTCTTTTTATCATTTAATTTCTTAGAATTAAAGAAATTCATTGATAAAGAAATAAATATTTCATTTCTTATATTTACCACTTTTCAGTTCTTTATTTTTTGCAATTTCTATTTGATGATTTACATTTTTGCATCATTATTTTCGGTTTATCACCACATTTATGCACACAATGAAGTACCTAAAGACTCTCCCACATAAAAGTACATTCTTCACCTTGTGATTTTGAGCATTCTAGGTGATTCATAAAGATTGGGATAGTGAAATGCCTCCTTCAACACTCCTTAAAGATATACAGGCTTGGCTCATATCGCTAAGCCAACACATCTAAAAAGTAAAAAAATTAGTCTAACCTAGTAAATCCTCTCTTGACGACAAAAATAAATTACAGTTTAGGTTAGGACTATGGAGTTAGTAATCCAAATAACCCTCCATAGTTGTTTCTCAATAAAACCTAGTTGTTCCCCTAGAAAACTTTAAAATCCTTTCTAGTGGATATGTTTACCAACACAAGAGATGCACTCTCATTTGAATGCCAATGTGTAGGTTGGGGTTTATATTTTGATGGATCCTCCCAACTCTTTCAAGTTGTGTAATTCCCCATATTTCTTAATCTTGATCTATTCATGATATACGAGGTTAGTTTTGGTTAGGTTGGATTATCCTCTAACATTTTGAGACATTGACAATTATTATATATGTTAAAATTGTTATGCTTAATGTTGATGTGTAGACGTGTGTGTGTGTGTGTGTGTTGTTGTTGTTGCTATTGTTTCTAAGTATGATATTTTCACTTGTGTCATTGCACAATAGTTTTATAGGCATAGTGCATAGGTGACTAGATGTGTTCATATGATGATTCTTTAAATATGTTTGGTGTGATGATATAGATGTTATGCCTTAATTTCTATAAATGATGATATTGTAATGTTTAATCTATGTGAGATATTGTTAATGTTTCTAAGAAAGAATGGGATGTGGTAGGTTGTCTAGGCATACAATAACTCTTGGATAGAGTCAAATAAATGTTTATTAATTATTTGTTATGTGACCTATGATGAGGGGTCTTAGGGATTGATAAGCCAAATTTGAATTTAATATCTTGACCAAAGTACGATGATTTCATGAATGGTGTTGAAATATACTTTGAAATGTTGTGGAAGAATAATTAGTATTTCTATAGATCAAAGTTGTAGCATTCCTAACCATCACTACCAACCTAAGGACGAGTAGCCATGACACAGGCTTTTGAAATTCAATCCCTCAGAGGTCATATCCCCATAATAAAAACTAAATAATCCCTCTAGGAAGGACCAAAATCTAATAAAATGCATGTACACATGTGAATGCTAAAATGTGGTAGAAATAACAAGCATAACCACACACATTATGCAAGATACATTGAATTTCATAACATAATTTTAACATGAATTTTGCATACTCATTAATAACGATAAGAAACTTATCTTTTAATTGAAGAGAGTCCAAGAAATTGGCTATGTAATATCAATTTTCCACCTAACCTTAGGTATCTATTGTATATGCCACCCCTAAGTTGGGCTATGAGGCCATTGGGGTTAAGGAAACAAAATACAATTTTCTTTATCTCTCAACCTAACCCATTTTCTCTCATGCTTAACCAATATGCATAGAATTAAAGGCATCTCATACACGCATCAATAGCCTAGGAACTCCCTTACACTACCCCACACAATAAAAGTAATGTCTTCCCCTTCCTCTCTCAACAGTCCCTCAAAGGTGTTTTTCCCTCCAGTGCTCTTCATTGTGGCTAGAAAGAGTTCATTCTACTATATGCTTTCTGATAATTTCCTACAATATTAATACTTGGTTATCAAGCATCCAAAGAGAAGAAAATGCATAATGGGTGAATGTTTTCAAACTTTCCTATATTCTATGCTCACCTACAACCATTAATATTCATCAATTGTCTACAATTTTTCCTTAACAATGTCGATTTCAGTCAATTTAGATATTTTTCATGGATAGAATTGAAGAACACGTCATGAGTAGCATATCACACGAATATGAGAAATTTGGAAAGAAATATAGAATCAATGGGGATGAGAGGATTGGCTAAGTGATGGTTGGAATTAATTTTGTCTACAGGACTCTTATAATTCCCATAATGATTTTACTCAACCCATTCTTCCTTAATTATGTGACAAGAGTTTCACATGAACCTCTTCCATGAATCCAATGATTGGTTTTAATAAGTCAAAGGAGTTAGATTCCTTATTTAGGACACATGGTGGAAAAAGAGATGAGTTCTATGACTAACACTTGGGAATGGATGATTTACTTTCCTATAGACCCCCTTTCCTCTTCTCCTCTAGTGGAATCATATCCCCTCTCATTCTCTATGCAACCATATTGGACCATTATATATATATTTACATAGCTTTATTTCACCATGATAATCCTAACATATGGTCCTTATATGTATATTTACATTATACATCCCTAGCCATTCACCAATCTAGCCTTGGCCTTGAGCTCTACACTAGGATTCCATATTAGCATATTTACAACATTTACATAATCTAATTTAATATAGAATAGAGAATAATATCATGGTATTACATAAGTGTTATTATTTGTATTTCCGATATATGCATATATGCTAATATGAATCATGTTGATATAGTTTGTACATGCTACTAGTCACCAAGGAGCTAGGTGTATACAAATGTTAGAGGAGAATTTGAGATGAGAATTGTATAAATAAACTCGGTGATGGGAAACATTTTCCATTTGATTAAATTATCTATAATGAATGATGAATGCTTGTATATTGTTATTTAATGTGTATGTGTGTGCATGCATAGGACATGAGGTTGATCCTTGTGATTTTTCCATCACATGGGTGTGGGATGTAATAAGGAGGCACATGGGATAATGATGATGGGAGGGGTAGAGGTACATATACTTGTCTACTTACTCCTTAGAAAAATATGTTGGGTCTCTTATTTTCTTTGAAATTATTTGACGATGGGAGGGGTAGAGGTGCATAGGATTTCCTATATAGTCCCAAGATAGAGGTATGGAGTCACTTACAAGATATTTGGGATAAGAAAGTTGGATATATGAGTATGCCTATTTAGGATTAAATATAGCATTCCTACTATGATTACTTCTTCTATGATAAGTTGTTAGGGTCCTAACCCGCACATAGGTAGATCAATATATTCGGATGTAATAAAGGTCAATATTAATAAGGCCTTTCAATAAAATAGAATAAGGCGGATGTAAGAAGACCTAATAGAAGCTTCTGCTTCTAGAAGGATATTCCTCTAGATGCTTCTCTTGATAGACATATTTAGTATAAATAAGGGTCAAGGGTATGAAAACCCTAGCTTGGAGATTATTGTAACAGAGCACTGCTCGATTGGATGTTGCCCCCTCGAAGAGGCCGATGAGCATTGCTTTCTGAATCAAAGTGCTATTTTTGTTGTTGTTCTTATATCATTTCTGTGTTATTGTGGAGATTATGCTGGATATATTACTGTTATTCTGCCATTTTTAGCATTTTATTTCTGTTCTTCATATTTATTATATCTGGTATCTTGCAAGTGGTATCAAAGCACTTTCCTTGGCAGAAATTGTGGGAATTTTTTCCAGGGTAGAGACGTATTCCGACGTCTTTAAGCCACAGATATCTGTTGTTACGCGCATAAACCCGCAGTTGAGGGATTCATACACGCAGGAAATACAAGTGGTTCTTAAGCACACATCTGTTGGCCACCCTTGTAACCCTTGTTGGTACCCCTTCGAGTGGTAGTGCATCAAACAAAACCTATGTACGGATCGGCCTAGATTTCTTGAAGCCCTCTTTAGATAAACCTATCGGTCGCTGGACTGCTATAGTGTCACCGAGAACAACACTCGGGAAGATACTCTCTAGTACCTGGGTAGTCGGGTAGTACGACTAAGGGTACAGTCTATCTTCCTTAGTTAGTGCCCTGAGATATTGGGCCGAGTACTACTGTTGGACCCCGCACATATATCAAAGAGCTCTTGCACAGGTCAAACCCTTGTCTGTAGAACCCTTGAATACCTAACCCTTGGGGGACATAAACATAAACAAATTAAAACAGACCAGATCTATTGCCGCGCAACTGTGTTTGGGTTGCCAAGTAAATACACATTTATTTCTGGTTAAGCATTTGGGGATTTCATCACTACAATATTCTTCGGACTGGAGTATAACTCCGTA
>ML827419.1:26819-44437 GCA_009831015.1 Picea engelmannii | reverse complement strand
TTCGGCCAAATTTTTGACCCTGCCCGCCCCTTTTTAGTTCACCCATCCTCATGGCCCATACCCGTAGCCAAGATCTGGAAACTCGCTTCAACACCTTGCAATCTGGTTTCCTCGAAACCCAAAAAGAAGTGAAACAACTCAGTACTACTGTTTCCTCCATCGATTCATCCATCAATACAACCATAAATACAACCATGCAATCCTCAGTGGAGGAAGTCAAACAAGAACTGACCACCCAACTTGAATCTATCTTTGCATCCCTCTGCACAAAACTGAAGATCCCTACAGATGACCATTTCTCTGAAGCACCTCCAAAGATCGAAGGCGAACATTCCTCCCATTCCCATACCTTTCAGAACAATCACTTTCAACGTGACCTACGCCTTCCACGGGTGGATGTGACCAAATTTGATGGCTCGGACCCCACTAATTGGGTAACCCAAATGGAACATTATTTCTCTTTATATGGCATCACCGATGACTTGGCCAAACTCCGGTATGGTGTTCTCCATCTAGATCAAGAACGTTGGTAATGGAGAAAAACTTCTCGTCAAGGGTATATTTCTTGGACCCAATTTGTGACTGAGCTTTATGAATGCTTTAACACAGAAACCAACCATTTGGGTCGTTGGAAAAAGTTGAAACAATCCAAAACAGTAGAAGACTTCATAGCTGCCTTTGATATCCTGGCTTTTCGAATAGAGGGCGTGACTGATGCTTTCTTTCGAGAGTGTTTTATCAGTGGTCTTAAGGAGGAGATTCGGGCCCATGTCCTCATGGCTCGACCCTCGACTTGGGTGAAGGCTACTAAAAGAGATAAAGAAGCACAATAGAATGTATCATCTCAAAACCGAAAACCCTTCTTTATCCCTCGCCCTAAACCCATCACTCCCACTACTCGCTCCGCCCCATTAAAGATCCAAAAATTGACCAGGGCTGAAATGGATGAACGCCAACTCAAAGGCCTTTGTTATAATTGTGATGACAAATATTTCCCGGGCCACAAGTGTAAGGAACAAAATATTTTTATGGCCATCTCTGAGGATATTTTGGAAGAGGATGTTGAAACTCCCCTTGTGTCCGAGTCACCTGAAATCACTGACATAACCCCTCCCTCAGACCCTCCCGAAGTAGAACCTGTCATTTCCCTCAAAGCTCTCACTAGATTTTCTACTCCCCAAACCCTCAAGTTAATTGGTTACATCAAGCATCAGAAGGTCATCATTCTAGTTGATAGTGGAAGAACCCATAATTTTATTCATTGCCGCATTGCCCAAGAAACTCATTGCTACATCCATGTTGTCAACAATTTCCAGATCATGATTGCCAATGGTGGTTCCATGAAATGTGGAGGGCGTTATGAAAATGTGCATCTCCAAATCGGTGACTACCACCCAAAATCCCATATGTTTTCTATCGACATGGGTGGTTGTGACATTGTGTTGGGTGCAGATTGGCTAAGAACTTTGGGTCCCATTCTCATGGATTTTAAGGCATTAACCATGAAATTCGACCAGGAAGGCCACCAATACAAATTCCAAGGCATCACTGCTGGTTCACCTGAGGTCATAAGTTCCCATCGCATGGAAAAGCTGCTCAAAAAAGGTCATTCTGGTGTCATTACCCAACTCCATGCCATACAAGCAATAGAGACACCCCCGGTGCCGCATGACCTCCAAGCTCTCCTTTCTAAACATCAAATGGTATTTTCCACTCCCCAAGGACTCCCTCCTTCCTGTGGTGTTCATGATCATTCCATTCCCCTTGTACCCGGAAGCCTTCCTCCCAATATCCATCCATTTCGCCACCCCTTTTCACAAAAAAATAATATTGAGAAAATGGTCCAGGAACTCCTTAATGTAGGTGTTATCCGCCCTAGTATGAGCCCTTACTCTTCTCCTGTATTCATGGTCTTGAAGAAATAAGGTTTTTGGAGAATGTGTCATGACTTTCGTGCCCTCAACAAACTAACCATTAAAGACAAATTTCCCATTCCTGTCATTGATGACCTCCTGGATGAATTGAGTGGCGCCCAATTCTTTACTAAACTTGATCTTTGCTCGGGCTATCACCAGATACGTATGAAAGAGGTAGACATTCCCAAGATGGCCTTTCACACTCATGAGGGCCACTATGAGTTTTTGGTCATGCCCTTTGGCTTGTGTAATGCCCCCTCCACCTTCCAAAGCCTCATGAATCATGTCTTCTGTCCCTTTCTCCGTCATTTTGTACTAATGTTCAATATTTTTGAAATTAGGATTATGATGATGAGAGACCTACCTATCATCTTATGTTGCACCCCACTACAATCTCAAATCAAGAGAAGGCTGCAATAAGAGCACAAATAGGAGAGGAAGCATGCCAAGAATGGTTGAATCAACCACCTGTTCAATTCCCACCATGTCCAGATTCACCAATTATGAATGACTACAACAATAGTAGTTCTTCACAAGTTGGCAATGGAGTCAATAAAATAGAGTTTTGTATGGATGATTATTTACGGGATATGACTTCCATGGAGACAACGTTGTTAGATGCATTCTATAACAATGAGCTAGGGGATGATGCTCATATCACTAATACCTTTTTTGAAATCCTTAAATATGCTTCCACCACCCCTCTCTTTGGATCTAGCCTGTCAAAGTCTACCTAACTGAGGACAACAATGTTATTGTACAACTTGAAATAAAATTTTGGCATGTCAAGCGCATGTTTCTCGACAATATTGAGGTAACTTAACATCAAGTCCCTTATATTTTGTGAAATTGTGTCACACAATCAATATTAAAAACGATCAATTTTATGAATGTTAAAAGACATTATACATTTATATTCCCACTAATTGCAGGTTATTCAAAGATAAGGTTATTCCGAGTGATAATATATTTCCATGTAGTTGCGAAGAGGCAAAGCAAATATTGAAAATGTTGGGTGTTGAGTACATATCATATCATGCATGTCTGAATGATTGTATTCTATATAGAGGAGAATATGTAGACAAAGAGATATGTATGAAATGTGGGCATGATAGGAACCATAAATAAAATAAAAAGGGTAAATCACATGGTCCTCCTCATAAGATATTGAAGCACATGCCTATAATCCCAAGGATTCAAAAGCTCTTTCATTGCAAAGAATTATCTATGTTGCAAGGATGGCATGCCTTGCACATAAGTGAGTCGAGAGTTATCTGAATCCCAACAGATTCAATAGCCATGAAGCATATAGAGGATACATGGCCCGAAAATTTCAAGGATGAAGTAGGAAGTCTACGACTCAACATAGTCATGGATGGCGTCAACCCATGTTCCCTCAAAAACAACAACTATTATGTTTGGCCTATAGTGTTGATCAATAAAAATACCCCCCCATGGTTTTCCATGAAGAATGAACATCTTATGTTGGCTCTTATAGTCCCTAGTATAAGAAAAGTCAAGAATATGGATGTCTGCCTACAACCATTGGTAGATGAATTGAAGGAATTATGGGAAGGGATACATGTATACAATGTATGAAGACCCATCGCAACATAGGAGTTTTATGTTGTATGGAATATGTTCTTACACCACACATGATTATCTAGGACTAGGAGTTTTCTCTGGTAAATTACATGTTTATTGATTTTTTTTATATACGCAACAATATTTTTTGGCATATTTAATTCACTGTGATTGTTCTGATCTTCAATGCTAACCTACTCTATATACATTAATAATTTTGCAGGTCTTGTAACAAAAGGGTATCATGGATGTAAATTTTGTGGACCTTCTCTGAAAGCTAGGTGGGACAACCACCTATGAAAGCCAGTGTATGACTCCTCCAAGGTATTCCTCCCAGAACAACACCCTTATGTAAGAGAAACATCTACTTTCAATGGTAAACCAAAGAGAACCCAAAGGCCTACAATAATGACACAAACAAAATGGCTTAGAGGATATGAGAGAGAGAAGGAGAAGGAGATTACAAAAATGATCGATTCAAATGGGGAGCATAGTTCGATGATCCATAATTCTTCGACACTTATTTTGATAAATTTCCCATTGGGATGAAAAAGAAATATGTCTTTTATGAGCCCCCATATTGGGAGCATCTTAAGATTTCCCACTTACTATATCCTATGCATATATTTAAAAATGTTTCATCTTCTTTATGGAGGCACATATCATCAAAATAAAGTGACACATTGGCTATTATGAGAGATCTTATTTCTTCAAAAAGTTAAAATAAACATTGGCCAAGAAAATAAAGTAGAGGAGAGGTTGGTCCCTCTTGGTCTTTCAAAGAAGGTGACGTCCCATGGATTTTGAAGAAAGATGATCTTTCTTTGGCAAAGGAAGTTATATTGGGTGTAGGTGCCTTATTTATATGGGTCTTCACTATGGCACAACTTCACTGTAGAAGACCATTTGTCGGGATAAAAATCACATGACTATTTGAACCTTCTAAGAGTACGTATGTCAAAAACACGATTTTGTTATTTTTTTAATTTTTATGCCATGTGATAAAACACAATTAATTTTGTATGTGTTTAATTTGTAGTGTCATTATCCTCTACTCGTGCGTGGGTGTGTGAACCATGAATTCCCCTAGGACCTACGACATTCCATATCTAAATTATCTGCATTTGTATGTTGGATCACATCAAAGTATATTCATATGGCTAACATTCCACGGTAGCGTCAAGAGATAGCTGAGATTGTTTGTATGTTTGAGAAGGAATTGTTGACGATTTTCATGGACTTGTAGGTTCATCTTATAATTCACCTAGTAGATGAGGTTGAATTAGTCAGAGTGGTCTCCTATCGTAGGATGTTCTTCTTAGAGATGTAAATGAAGAAATTGAAAGGATTTGTTCGACAAAGGGAAAAACTAGAGGGGTCTATGGCAAAGGGGTACATATCATATGAGTCTTTCTATTATGCCAGTTAGTACATCAAGCATATCGACAACACACCATATTCGTTGATTTGGGATGACGAAAGGGATGAAGACAAAAGAGAAGGGGATTTTGTCCAAACGAATGGAAAAAGGCGATTGATAAAGAGTAAGTGACTTATCGTTTGTCAAATTTCTACATAGTAACTATTTACATTGAAATTCATAATGTGTATTTTGATCTCATACGTACTACATTTCTGTTTGATTTCATGAATATATATATCAACGAATTTAGAAACTGATGCCATCAATAAATTCATTCTTTACAATTCAGAGGCAACACAACCGTGGGTTGCATTGTACGAACAAAAGAGGAGGAAATGGGATAGTGACAACAAATAATTCAAACAGTTGAATGGTAGAAGCATGCCTTATCTTGATCATTTAAAATAAAATACGCCAATGATATGCCCCAACAATTGGGTTGTTGACCAAGTCAAAGAGAATTATGGTGCATCCGGTCGTTACCCGTGTATTGAAGAGGATGCACTAAACATAGGGATTGGGTGCAACAACTCGGTAATAATCTCTTTGTGTACATTTTAACTTCATAATGCACCTTTGAATTGTAACATCTTTATTTTATATTTTATTGGTCAGGTTATTAGACACATGACACTGTGATTTTTTCACTTTTTTATAGGTGCATTTGTTCCCATCTATGTGGGCATATGGACATCATTTTCACACAAAAGATGTTGATGATGGACACATGACACAAGATTGTGGAGTGGAAGTCGAGTTCGACCAATTTAGTCATGTTAGCCGCCATGATCAAAACCTAATATGGGGGAAGTTAGGTTACGTTGGAAAGATACAAAAGATCATTCGAGTGTACTTCTCTTCTTTCCAATGTGTTATTTTTACGTGCAAGTGGTGGGACCCCTTTGATTGGAATAATGTAAAGAAATATTGTGATAGTGGGATGATATGTATCAACTCTAGAAATATGTGGGATGAAGCTAAGGAGCCTTATGTTTTCCCAAAACACTGCAACCAAGTGTTTTTTTTACCCAGATGTGTTGGATAGGGATGGGTGGTTTGTATTAAGACACAACCCTAGATCAAAACATGTTTTTGAGAAAAACAGTGTTATCATGTCAAGCGAGGAATACAATCAGGGTGATGACAATGGAGAGTGATATGTACATGTTTTATTTTAGCATTTATACAGTTTTTGTATATTTTTGTTAGCTTTATTTCGCTAATTATATTGGTTTTTATTCATCTTGTCACAAAGGAAATGGAAAGTTAATTATAAAAAATGTTTGAACTATTTTAGTTGGTTAATAGTCAGTTTGATGTGAAATGTGTTTGTCTTTCATCTTATTTGTGATTGCATGGAACAATTGATTGAAATAGAATTTTATATTGTTATTTGAAGATATTTATATGTCGTTACATGTTTAATATCAAATTTTAAGAATTATTTTCTTGATAAAGTTGTAACAACACATGGTTTTAGAAAAATTTCGCCAAACATTTTATAGTTGGAATTTTATATAATTGGTAAGATTCGCAAAAGTTTTTACACTTAAAACTAAGTATTTCCAATTGTGAAATCTTGAAAAATGTCAAATCAGTTGAACTTTTAATGGGATATGAAATTCTACTTTCTCCATATAAAGTTTTATGATGTTGAAACCACTCTTAAACATCTTGGAACAATTAATGACAATGCTAACATTTAACTAAAATGATAGAAAAGTCTTTTCCTTGTAGGAGAAATATGTCAAGTTTGAAGTATTTAAGAATTTAATATTACCAGTAAATTCCAAAATACACATCTTAGAATTTTATTTTTTTTCAAAAATACCTTAAGTGGTTAGAAGTTTGACCCTTTACCAACATATTATTGAAGCATTGAGACCTAAAAAAGATATTTCCAAAACATTGTTTCGTTGTCACAATGGCGTTAGAATTTTGATGTGTCATGAAGGTGGTATTTATCCATTTATTAACAATCCTCTTACCCTTGGACACAGTCAAACACTTGTATAAAGCACTTTTGTTAGTGATATGACTTTGATCCTTAAATATCTTAGGGGAATTTTAAGATTTGCATTGTATCTTCTTGCTTGAGCAATTGAGTTATGAATATTTTAAACCATGCAAGAGTTATTTAATTAATTTTTTTAATTATATATATATGAAACGACATATAATTTTATAGTTGGCAACATGTTTAGATATTGAATGGTAATATTTTAATTTACGTAGTTTCTTATTTTAATTTAGATATTTCCAGTGTGTTAGTGGAAATCCGGGATGGAAACTCTGACTGGCCCCTCTTTGGAATCATCTTTCCCCACATGTGCATCTGCACATGAGTCATCGACCTAGAAGGATGACAGATAAAAGTAGTCCTAGTCTTCGGAAACCTCTCAAAAAACAAACAAAACAACTCTGAAGAAAAATGGAAGTTAGCCCTCCCATGTATCATAGCACAAAATATATCTAGAGCTATACAAAACTTCTGCAAAAAAATGACAGACCATCTGATATACATCGTGGCCTCTGTACCCAAGAATCAATATAATACAAAAGAGTGCAACTAATGCGCTACCCATCATTGGTAAAGTGTGCAATGGTCATCAATAATAGTGAGAGACACATAACCTCCTTTGCATCGAAAGAAGTGATCCGTAGCTATCCACCAGACACCTTAAAATAAGTTGGTGAAAGTAAATGAACCACAATATATCTATGAGAGTACATGAGTTGAATCTCTGTTGCAACACCAACTGAGACATCAGGGAACTAGGGAAAATACTCCCCTCTCTTGGATAGCCCAATGATAAAGTATATATTCTCCTCAATGGGATGGTACCACTGATAAGGATCGACATGGAAATCCTATCGATGGACATCACATCGATGGATCAGCTGCACAAGGAACCCGGAGTTCCCCTTCAGGTATGTAGCCTCCTCATAGTACTTAAGGAGGCCTTCATTTCTCAGGAGGACTTGGGTCACTGTAGTAATAGGGCGAGGGTACAAATTTCTCTCTGTAATATCCCCAAGGACGAGCCCTATTGTAATCATGTTTATGAGTTGTAAATCATTTTTTATAGGCTAGTGAGCTAAGTTAATATAAGTTGGTAAGGCTTATGAGTTTATTAGGTCGGAGAGCCTAAGTGTTAAGGCCAAGAGCCTGGTTTTGTATATGTAATTATGCAGAACATTAATAAAAATATGAACATCGCTGCGTGCAGGCCGACCACGATGAATAAGTGATGGGGGACTAAGCTTCCACAGAGTGGGTAAGGGATTGGGGGTTGGAAGGTTGGAAAGAGAGGCTAAGTGTTGAGCCTAGGGGCTTAAGTCATTGGGAATAATATTTTAATATTATTCCAAAACCCATGTGAAATATGTGTTTTGTCCTAAGTTCCTAGGAGAGGGAACACATGTTGATGGAGCGCATGTAGCTTCATGGGCGACATGTGTCGACCCAGACACATGAATTTTAACTCAAATATTGAGTCATGGAGGGGGTTCGTTCCCCATTCTGTCATCTGTTTGACTGAACCGAGAAAGCTCTACGTCTAATTTTTGTAAGCCTTCCGTAGCTATGAAACCCGAAGTCAGTGATATTTTATTGAGAAACCGATACCATTGTATCCGAACTGTTTAGTCAGTGTTTGACCTCTGCGTGAACTACTTGTCACGCATCCTACAAACGAGTGTTACCTGAACCATGTTGTGTTTTAGTGGCATGTTATCATTTCCTGTTTGCACACCCTATTTTTCCTGTTGCTGCTGTCACCCGTGAGCCAGCCAAAAGTTGTTGTTGTTGTTGTTATCCTGAACTTGCGAGAATTGAATTGGAAACTGGTGGGAGAGTCGGGTTGTTAGGTCGTGGTCGAAGAGGCAGGCTGTCAGGCCTGTGAGAAACTCTTTCCAGGTGAAGGAGTCTGCTGGGAAGGGGTTTTCTCCCGTAGAGAGTCTAGCACTAGCTACGAAGCTCTGAGACTTCCTGATCTAACCTGTTACTGAGACCCAGAGAGGGAGGTGAAGCATTGATGGACTATGATTTTGAAGGTGTATACTCTCGGGCATAATAAGCATGTGGGGAATGAGAGTTTGTGAGTAGTGGGCGTAAGAAGGCATCCTGGGAAGAATCCTTTCAGTTATTCTGTGCAGTTTTCCTGTAACCTCGGCCTAGTCTAGGATTCCCTTGCCTTGGGTGGAGCTTGGTCCCATCTCGGGGGTGACCCACTACTAAGGGTGATGAGCAGTAGGGTCTAAGGTTGGGAGGTTTGTGGAAGGTCTGCACGTGGTTGGTGGAATTACTATAGTTTCAAAGATAAGTATATGCATGTGTTTAAATTCATCTTTTAAATGCATGTCTGTGATGCTTGCAATATTATCATGTATTCCGTTGCGATGATGTTTATTGTTGATTGAATTATTTTGTACATTAGCAGTAATTGTATGTTTACTCTGTTAAGCCATTTAATTTCATTTAAATTCATATTATATAAGTATGAGAATGTTTCCACATAGTAGCGTTTTCCCGACCGTGGGGTTGACGGCCGGGGATGTTACAATATGGTATCAGAGCCTTAGTTTCCACGTTGAGCCTGGATGGGTCAGATAAGTGGTCTTTCGACCCAAGGTATCGAGTGAAATTGTTTTGGAGGATCCAATTTTGAACCTTAGAGAATTCTTGAGCACCAAGGAGTTACTTGGCTGTGTTAAGAAGCTCAGGAGGAGTAGCAGTAGAATAAAACTGCAGTCGACGTGGTATTTGATCATGGAGAGAGAGCGCTCAACACTTGGAGTATGGGAGCTGTAGGATCTTTTCAGAAGGAGAGACCTTTATGATCGTTAGATCCATAGAAGGTGCCAGAAGGATATCTGAGAAGCCTTTAGGGAGTTCGACTATCGGGAAAAGTGGAGAGCGCTGAGACACAGAACCCCGAAACCCGAAACCCAGAAAACCCGAGGAGATCTACACAGTAGATCTGGGAAAATATCTCTACCGTTGGATCAAGCAGTTTAGCCTATTGTAATTTTGGGATTTCGAATGTCAGGAGAAATGGGATGTGTTGACGCACCAACTCTTGAAGCCTGAAATCATGAAATCCCGAAGAGCCGAAGTAGTGAGTTGGACCGATGTCACTTGGATGGATGAAGACACATGGGAGATGTTCCATGTACTAGTGGGCCCCGAAGGAAAGTAGACACAGTGGGGCCGGATGACGTCACCTGAGGTAGCATTGTCCTTCTTAAGCGCACCACTTGTCACCGCCTTAGTACTATGTGGGCCCGGGAGGTAAAGTAGATTGGAATTTTGGATGTCGGGAGTTGGAGAGGGAAGCAAGTGTGGGAGCCTACAAGTCTGAAACCTTGAAATCCCAAAAAATTCGAAGACAGAAATACCACGATGGATTTTAGTCATTAGATGATGGGTAAACGTGGATCGTTTATCCACCTGACTTTGTGAGTTCGATAATCAGAACTCTGGGAGATAGTTTTGTGTGCCTTGAAACTTTTCGAAGGCCGAAAAGCTGGGTAGCACCTTGAGACCTAGCATTGGGTCATTCCTTGGTCGCATGGGTTGGGAACTAAGAGGAAAAGGGCTATGGCCTGAGTTTCCTATGGAGTCGAAAAGAGCTCAAAAAATTCATGGAAAACTAAATGTTTTCTTAAATCTGAATGGTTTTGAATGTGTGGAATTTGTTAAGAAATGACAACCTGACAAATCCCTATTGTCTGCACGTGTGTTTTCAGAATTTTAGCAAGTTACATAATTGAATAGGGTTGTCGTTGAGAGCAGAGAATGGAAGAGGTGTGGATTGCCTCCAGCCCAGAGAACGAAAGAAAAGGAATGGATGGCAACTTGGGAGTCGAATGATCGAACTCCAATGGGCATGGAAAATACATGGATAAGGAAGGGAATATGATGAAAATCATTGAAATATTATAGAGGGATGACCAGAATCGCCGACCTGATAGACAAAAGCTCATGAAAGCAAAGGATCAGCAGGGAGAATTCAAATTGAAGATGTTAAGGAGCCTGGATGGGATCGAAAAGAAATTAGAAAAGGAGGGTGACTCGAGAAGGATAGGGAGTCCCCGAACTTCTAAGGGGAGAAGATCAAGGAGTGCTGGTAGACACCATCATCACTGCCAAATTTGCTCCAAGAGAAGGGCACACAGTAGTTCAAGCCCATCTCCTACCAAAAAGAACAAAATATCTAGAGTGGATGAATTGAAAGGAGAGATGAACAAGATTAAGCCTCCTACATTTGATGGAGAACATAAGAAGGGGGAAGATGTCGAAACATGGTTTCTTGGCATGAGGAAATATTTCCAACTATAGAATTATTCCTCTCGTGCAGAAGGAAGAATTGCGATGTATCAACTAAAAGGAAAAGCATCCATGTGGTGGGATCAACTTGTGCAGGTGCAGCACATCAAAGAGAAAGATATCACCTGGAAATAATTCAAGAGGTATTTCGAGAGGAAATACCCGACCAAAAGATACTATGACAAAAAGATGAAGGAGTTCTTTGAACTCAAGCTGGGAAACATGACCATTGATGAATACGAATGAAGGTTTATGGAATTACTAAAGTATGTTCCATTCATCAAAGATGAGGCTGTCAAGATTCAGAGGTATCTGAGTGGACTGCCACCTTCCATTGGTGACAAGATTCAGTATGATGATCCTAAGACTATGGAATAAATGATAAGAAGAGAGAAATGCTTGTATGAAAAACAAAGAGAAAAGCCTATCTTTCGGAAGGCTTGGGATGACCAGAGGAAGTTCAAGAAAGAGCAGAGGCAGAAGGGAAATAAACCTCCCTTTTTCAGAAATAGTCCTCAAGAACAACCATCATTTAGAGAGCCTGGAATGGTTGAAGTGGGGGAACAAAGGCCAAGACAGATGCCCATTCAGTGTTGGGGTTGTAAAGAGAACCACAAGTACAGATATTGTCCACATAAAAATGACAAAGCAAGATCTGTCCATAATGTTCAACAAGCTGAAATAGTGGAGGACATGGGAAGTAGAATTCCAAGGATCTACGCAGCCCTGGACAATAAGCAAGCTGAATTTCAATTGTACATGATTGTAGTGGAAGGTATGATTAACAACCGACCATTTACTATTTTAATTGATTCAGGGGCTAGCCATAGTTATATAGATCCTAGAGTGGTGGAAGGTTTGGATTTATCAAGAAGAAAACATGAAAAGTCTTGGTTAGTGAAGTTGGCTACAAGAACCAAGAGGAAAGTCATTGAGTTGGTTAAGTCTTGTCCTGTGGACATGAAGGGATTGAGCACGAAGGATAAATTGAATATTTTGTCTTTAGGCTCTTATGATTGTTTAATTGGGATGGACTAGTTGGACCAGCACCATGCCCTCCTGGACTGTCATAACAAGGCATTTACTTGCTTGGATGATGAGGGGAATCAGAAAACAGTCCAAGGAATTCCCAGAGCTATTGTTGTCAGAGAAATTTCAGCATTACAGCTGAAGAAATGCTATAGTAAAGGCTGTCAGTTGTTTGCATCCCATATGGAGGAAGCATATAAGGATGAGGTCTCAAATATTGGAGACCATGCGGTACTAAAAGAGTTTGAACATGTATTTCAGGAGGCACCCGGACTACCTCCGAAGAGAGATATTGATTTCTATGTAAATTTGATGCCTAGAGCAGCTCCAGTGTCGAAAGCTCCTTATAGAATGATCACACCAGATATTAAAGAACTTCAGTTGCAACTTGAAGAGCTTCTGAGGAAGGGGTACATTTTCCCAAGCGTGTCACCTTGGGGTTCCCCAGTCCTGTTCGTGAAGAAGAAGGATGGGACTTTGAGGCTGTGTATTGATTTCAGACAGTTAAACAAAGTAATTGTCAAGAACAAGTACCCTCTACCAAGAATTGATGACCTCTTCGATCAGTTGAAGGATGAGAAGATATTTTCAAAGATAGATCTCATATTGGGATATCACCAGGTAAGAATAAAGGACGAATACATCAACAAGACTGCCTTTAGAATAAAGTATGGTCATTATGAGTTCACAGTGGTGCTGTTTGGACTGTCGAACTCACCTGATGTTTTTATGTGCTTGATGAATGGTGTATTCAGGGACTATATAGACAAGTTTGTCACAGTCTTCCTGGATGACATTTTGGTGTATTCCAAGTCAGAGGAAGAGAATGAACAACACCTAAGGATGGTGATGCAAGTGCTAAGAGAGCACCAGTTGTATGCCAAGTTGAGAAAATGCTCATTTTATCAAGAACATATCCATTACTTGGGGCATATTATCTTGAAGGATGGGATAGTTGTAGATCCTGAGAAGATTGAGGCCATCAGAGAATGGTCAGTGCCAAACAATGTGACGAAAGTCAGATCCTTTATGAGTATAGATGGTTATGACAGAAGGTTCATCGCAGGGTTCTCGAGGATATCTCACCCTATCACTTCTTTGCAAAGGAAGGAGAAGAAGTTTCTGTGGACAAAGGATTGTGAGAGAAGCTTCCAAAAATTGAAGCAATCGTTAACCAGTGATCCAATCCTGAGGATTGCAGACCCAAATGAAGATTTTGTGGTATGCACCGATGCATGCAAAGAAGGACTGGGAGGAGTCCTCATTCAGAATGGATTCATAATCTATTATGAGTCCAGGAAGCTGAAAGAGCACGAAAATAATTATGCCACTCACGATTTGGAATTGGCAGCAATCGTTCACGCTATGAGGAAATGGAGACATTACCTCATGGGGAGGAGATTTGAATTGAGAACATACCACAATGATCTGAAATACTTGTTTGACCAGCCCACCCTAAACGCTAGGTAGAGTAGGTGGCTGGAGTTTCTGTGTGAATACGACTTTGATATCAAGCATATCAAAGGGAAGGAAAACAAGGTGGTTGATGCACTCAGCAGAAAGGTGCACAACTTACATGCTACAACCATTACCATGCACCAAACTGATATAAAGGGAAGAATTTTGGAGGCTGCAAATACAGATTTGCAGTACAGAGATTTGGTAGCAAAGCTACAACAAGGTAAGATGCCACAGAAAGTTGAGATTTATAAAATAGTGGTTGATGGAATAATTATGTACAAGAACATAATTTATGTACCTAATGTCCAGAACTTGAAACATATGATTTTGCATGAAATGCATAATGTCCCTTATGCAGTGCACCCTGGATATCAGAAAACTATGGCAGCAGTCAAGAGCCATTATTTATGGCCATGCATGAAGAAAGAGATTGCAGAATACATCTCCATATGTATGGAATGCCAAAAGGTTAAAGCTGAGCACAGATACCCAGCAGGGTTGCTGCAACCTTTACCCATTCCTGAGTGGAAGTAAGAAGTGGTGACAATGGATTTCATCATGGGATTGCCCAGAACAGGCAAGCAACATGACTCCATTATGGTGGTGGTGGACAAGCTTATAAAAGCTGCCCATTTCATTCCGTTAAAGACCACTCATAAGGCAGCCGATGTTGCTGATATTTTTATGAATGAAGTGGCACGATTGCATGGAACTCCCAAGACAATTGTGTCTGACAGAGACCCGAAATTTACCTCAAATTTATGGAAGGAGTTATTCAAGGGATTCAGAACGAATCTGAATTTCAGTACAACCTACCATCCTTAGTCGGATGGGCATACAGAGTGGGTGAATCGAGTGATAGAAGACATACTGAGAATGTATGTGATGGACAAACCATTGAAATGGGAAGACTACCTGCACTTGGTAGAATTTGCCTACAATAATGGGTATCAAACATCGTTGAAGATGAGCCCATTTGAAGTGCTTTATGGAAGAAAGTGAAATACTCCAGTAAGTTGGGATAATCTTGTTGACAGAACAGTAGTTGGGCCAGAGTTGCTCAAGGAAATGGAAGAACAAATGTTAAAAATTAGGAAGAATTTGAAAGCTGCCCAAGACAGACAAAAAAATTATGCTGATAAAAACAAAACCCACGGGGATTTTAAAGTGGGTGACCATGTTTTCCTGAAATTAAAAGCTAACAAAAGTTCCCTGAAGCTGGGAAACTGTGCCAAGTTGGCAACCAGATTTTGTGGGCCATTTGAAATCCTAGAAAGGATTGGGCCAGTTGCATGTATGCTTGCATTACCTGCATCCATGACTGTACATATTGTGTTTCATGTTTCATTACTTAAGAAATATATACCTGATGCTAATCATGTTATCGATTGGAATGTGATTCAAGTGGAGCAAGAAGGTGTCCTGCAAGTGCATCATGTGCGCATATTGGACAGGAAAAGAAAACAGCTCCGGAATCGAGCTATAGGGCTTGTAAATGTCCAATGGACCTGGTGCGGTCCCGAGGATGCGACATGGGAGCATGAGGATGTTATGCGGGCAGAATACCCACATCTTTTTGAATATTTTGGAAATCTTGTTGATACTGTGTGAAATTTTCACTGAGAACAATGCAAAAATAAGGGGAGGGGATTGTAATATCCCCAAGGACGAGCCCTGTTGTAATCGTGTTTATGAGTTGTAAATCATGTTTTATAGGTTGGTGAGCCAAGTTGATATAAGCTAGTAAGGCTTATGATTTTATTAGGCCGGAGAGATTAAGTATTAAGGTCAGGAGCCTGTTTTTGTATATGTAATTATGCATAACATTAATAAAAATATGAAAACCACTGCGTGCAAGCCGACCACGATGAATGAATGATGGGGGACTAAGATTGCACAGAGTGGGTAAGGGATTGGGGGCAAGAAGGTTGTAAATAGAGGCTAAGTGTTGAGCCTAGGGGCTTAAGTCCTTGGGAATAATATTTTAATATTATTCCAAAATCCATGTGAAATATATGTTTTGTCCTAAGTTCCTAGGAGAGGGAACGCATGTTGATGGAGTGCATGTAGCTTCATTGTTGGAAGATTGGTTGTTGTCATTGATGTCAACCCTAGTCATGGGTTTTGGACCGCAAGATTGATAAAGGTATTTGGACATGAAGGACAATGCACATCCATATACAACACCCATGAATGGATAGTATACATCATGTTGTTTCTGATGGTATGTGGCACGTCACGTGGATCCTCATGGTTGAGGATAAACGAATTTTTGAAGATGACAAAGTGAATTGAAGAAGGAAGTACATGTAAGCCCTGAAGATAATTAAAGAAAATAATTACAAAATAAGAAAGTGTCAGGTCAACCCTAATGTTAAAATGAAGTGACATAAATGGTATAAATAAACATCATTATACATTCATTTTTATAGAAGTCGAATTTCATAGGAAATAAGAAGTAAAGAAGGTCGGATTTCAAGGGAGGATGAAGTCTTTTGGTGATGTGTTCTAAGGCATGTTATTTTCAGGTCATCTTACCATTTTTGCTATAACTTTTTTTATAGAATGCTTTAGATGATGAAATCGCTATGGTATTGAGAATACATATCAATGCACCTCTGGTAAAAATTTTAGCTCTTTATTCGCTATAATTCTGGAGATACACTCTGTGGAAGATAGGGTTTGTGACCAGCCCTAAAGCTAGTCAATAAACAAGTGTTCCGGGTAAAACAATCATAACTTATTCATCGAGAATCCAAATGATGTGGGAAAAAATTAATTGGAAAGAGTACAAACTTTGGTTTCTTGTGTGCAAGTTTCAGAATTGGATGTTAAATATTGAGCGCGGGGCATTATGTACAAGTTCGGTCTCCTGAATAGACCAAAATTGAATAAAGTCTACCATTCTTTCTATAACTTATTTTTGGAGAGGATTCAAGGAGTGAAACTTGGAGGAGTTTCAGAGAATACATTGAGTAATATTATATACAGGATCAGAGTACTCCAAGAATTGAAGAATTGCAGAAATTGAAGAAGTCTCAGGAAGCATTATCATGTTCTATGTGATGATTGGTTGATGGTGATGATTTAATGTAAAGTTTTATTATATCTCATATATTCTTGGGTGGAAGGAAGGGGCAATGATGGAGAGTTTAAATCTCTCTTTATATTGGAGGATTGTATCTTCCTCTTGGATATTTATCCCTCCCTTTACATTTGGAAGCTGGAGCTACCTTTGGAAGTCATTACTTCCCTTGAACAATAACTATTGATTATTTCTCATATATTGTGCATGGTGTATTGTGGTGTATTGGTGTAAATTTTATACTATTGTTCATTGCTCATTGGATATAGTTGAATGGTTTAAGTATAAGTTGAAAAAGGTTTTAAATTGTACTTGATACTGATTCACCCCCCTCCTAGTATCAACAATTGGTATCAGAGCGGGTTACCTTCAGTACAGTTTAACCACTGGAAGGAAGATCCTAAGAAGAAATGGAAGACAAAATTCCAAATGGGATTCCACCATTTGATGGAAGCAATTTTGAATACTGGAGTAATAGAATAGAAAATTACTTGAAAGCTCTTGGGGCAGATGTTTGGTTCTTAGTTGCTTCAGGATACAATGCTTTGAAGAAACCAAAGACTGTAGCTCAGAAGGAAGCAAAAAGGAAAACAAATTGGCAATAGATACCATCCTAGATGGATTGACAGATTCAGTGAAATCCAAGGTGGGATCATGTGCATCATCAAAATAGCTTTGGGACAAGCTACAAGACCTTTATGTAAGGGAAGATGCAGAAGAAGAAGAAGAAGAAGAAGAAGAAGAAGAAGAAGAAGAAGAAGAAGAAGTTGAAGCAAATTACAACATCTC